>JAVQJL010092018.1:0-52273 GCA_036024295.1 Nannoperca obscura
CACACACATATATATGTATATTATATATACATATATATATAGTTCAACTTGATTATTTCTTGACAGATAGGCAATAGAAATCAAAGAAAAAACTGAAAGAGAGATTAAGATACTTGGGATGCTGACATTAGCCAACATCATCTCACATTACAGAGCATCAGCCAGTCCACTTAGAGTTCCCAATTGCACTCTTTGAACATGGCTCCATCTTGCCCCCTCAGTGTGAGAGTCAGGGGCCGCAGTCCAGTCAGAAAAATGGGTGGGCGGGGCAGGAGATCACTCACTATTGAGTCAGGACTGAGAGGTCAGACAGGGTTTTCATTCTTCTCTCGTGTGAACCTTGAGCACTGGATGTGTCAGCGTATTTTGCGAGCGTACGCTAGTGTATTCATTTGTGTACTAAGTGTGTACTACTTGTGTGTGGGGAATGTGTGTGTGTGTGTAGTTGGGGGGGTGCATCTGTGTGTGAGGGGTTGTGTTGATGGAATGAACAGTGGCGTGAAGGAGGAAGACCAGTAGGGAAGTCCTTTCCCTGGGAACGAGGTGCAAGTGATGTAACCGGTGATGGGGTGATTCGGAAAGCCGAGAGAGAAGATGGTCCATGTTGTCCCTTAGCAGCTGCAGCTTTCTGCTGAAGGTTTAGCTTCGTCGTTCCTACCCAGTTTTATGGGCTCTGGGAATTCGTTATACAACTCCACCTCTGTCTCCTGACAGGCATCAAAAGAGAGAACGTAATCAGCACAGGAGACAATTAAACTGACACAGTAATAAAGACTGGATTTATCCATCATTGCTGTGCAGACATTGCATTAAGATATGCTAATAAAGCACACACTGTCCACTGTCTTTCATTTTTTTATTTCAAGCAGCTGTAACTCACCTGTTTGAGGGCGTTACGTGCAATTGTCTGGAATGCCTGTTCTACATTTATGGCTTCTTTGGCGCTGGTCTCAAAGTAGGGGATGTTGTTCTTACTCTGACACCAAGCCTGAGCCCTTTTGGTGGTTACCTGTGTGTATGAAGAGGAGGACATTCATCAATATGGCGAGTTGAAACATACAAGTATGGGTTCAAGGTTGTCGCCAAAAGTAAGACCTTTATTATAAAGTCAAGAATGTTAAATTAAATGTTAAGTGGGTTAAGATTAAGTTCCCATATCCATCCTTATGGACCCTCAACACTGAATTTCAGCCCATTTACACTTGATGGTGATGTCAATCTATGTCACAGCACATTAATGTAGTTCAGCATGCAAGTCAGAAGAACAAAATTGCAGCCGAAACGTGTCTGGTGCCGACCACCTGTTAGGATGGACATTGGAAACGGGCCTTGGTGTTTGAGGGATCTAACATTTGAACGCAGGATGGGTAACGATTTAAAATCAGGTCGTCACGGAGGCACCGCCACCAACCTGTCTGTTCTCCAAGTCAATCTTGTTGCCTAGCACCACAAAGGGGAAGTTCTCCGGATCTCGAGGGCTGGCCTGGATGAGAAACTCATCCCTCCAGCTGTCGAGTGTCTTGAAGGTGTTGGGCGCGGTCACATCGAACACCAGTACACAGCAGTCGGCTCCACGGTAGAACGCCACACCCAAAGACTGGAACCTCTCCTGGCCTGCCGTGTCCCAGATCTAGACAACCACAAGGAGACAGAGCGTGAACGACGAGGAGACAAATACCAGTAATCATAGAGATGCTGCAAAACACCAAAAGGCACCCTTTCAGCTATATCTGTGCCGTACCTGCATTGTAACGAGCCGGTCGTCCACCATCACCTCCTTGGTCAGGAAGTCTGCTCCTATTGTGGCTTTGTACTGGTTACTAAACTTCTTGTTCACATACTGGTTCATTAGGGAGGTCTTTCCAACACTGAGAGTAGAAGACAACAGACAGACAGAATAACAGATACTGTAGATGGAAGACCAAGAGCAAAAATAAAAAAGTGGTACAAACTAACAGCTAGTATGACAAATGGACAGTGTAGGAAATTAAAATAGATATATTTAATTGGAAACTTTTGCCCCCACTGTCTAAAACATTGGGGCATCTCCAAAAGTCTGGTGGAAAAAATAGTAATTAGTGCATAAAGTTGCTGTTTTAATGTGAAATGAGCCCAAATTAAAATGCATTATGTTACAGTAATCACCAGCTTGTGCATGAGTAAATAAAAAGCATAACGTACTATTGCTGTTCCAAAGAGATGTGTGCAATGGAATAAGAACGATATTTAAACAACACAATCACAAAGTGATGGGGAGATTTTGAAATGTCATTCATTAATATGGTTTATAATAGATTATCAATGTGTTTTCCTGCCAGATTTGGTTGACCCGGGCAGAGAAAACAGAACATAGCCCAGTTGGTTTAACATGGGCACCGAAAGGAAGCGGGCACCCAAATGTCTGAACCCAGCGTTATTTGATGGTGAAATGAATGAATGAAGAAAGAAATGACCTAGCCATAGTTTAGAATATGATACATAATGTAGGAAACCCCCAGCAGTCACAGACAAAACCTTGTCACATTATCAGTACAGGCAATCATTAAATCATAGTATGTTTTCTCAATATCTTCCAGCTCTAGTATCCATTATCACAATGTTTATTGGACCTAAACCTTTTAAGAAAGGTTGTGAAGCATCAGGTTCCCTTAGAACAGTCTTTGCATAACAATGCAGTTACTTTTCAAATGAAAATGAAATGCCAAGTCTGCAGATAAAAAGTATGGGCTGAAAGCAGTAGGGCTGTATTTGTAAGGAGTATATGTCTGCCTGGAGACATCTAACGGCAGAGTAGTAATTCCTGCCAACGAGACAGTAACACCAATACATATAGGCCTGTCAGGATAACTACTTTTGTTGGGAGATATATTGTCCCAGAAATAGTTACAATAAATGAAATTATTGTCATTTTAAGGCCACCTAAGATTGCCACACCAGAGCTGTTGAACTTTGAAACCAAGTCCACTTGGGCTTTTTCTTCCAAACTTTCTGGTTGGAATTATGTAATCATGGGGAAAAACATCTATTAAACGCCTTGTCTCTAGTAGAGTAGCCCAACACCTTTATCTGTCGCTCTGTGTGTGTGTGCAGGAGCTGCCTGAGCCCCGCCCACACAGAGAGCAGACGAGAGGACAAAGTTGGCAGCGCGGCTGTCTAAAATGTTGGTGACATCCATTCTTATGTAAACGAACACACGCTTAAAACACGTCTGGCAACATCGAGATCCCCGGAGAACCCCGGAGCTGCGGAGTGAGCAGATGAGAGGACGGAAGCCAGCAGACCATACTGATGACCTCCTGCTGTTGACATGTAGGAGAGGGAAAATGCCATGTCGACACTCACCCAGAATCTCCCAGAATGATGACTTTCAAGAGCACTTTCTTCCTGGATGTCATTGTTCCACAGCTGCAGAAAAACAAAAACAAACAGCACAAAGTTTAGCATACAGAGAGCTCTCAAGAATGCTCTTCGTTGCAAGTCACAACCTAATCACCTGTTTCCTATTGCTCAGGGACAATAAAATCAATATAAAAGTAATCCTGTTTCTATGGAGACCCTTTCAGAAAACATTAGTCAACAACTTTGTGTGTAGAGTTTTTTTCGTGTCCCTCGACCAATTGGGTTTGAATACCATTCATTCCAGTCATGAGCTTTCTAAGCTGTTGCAAATCACAAGGAACACATCATTCTCTCTCTTTCCCTCTCATGTACCACAGGAGGACTGACTCCTGCTCCGTCCTGGACAAATGAAGTGACATCTGCCACTTTTTGCTGATATCGGCATTATTAAGCAGACAACCTACAACAGCACACGCTGATCTCAGTACATTATCAAACACTGTTGGGACGGTTTAAAAAAAAATTGTGAACACACTATGTGAGGCCTTTAAATCTCATTTTAATAACCTGAATTTGCATGACTGGGGCGCAAATTTGGCATTTTTGTGAGCTTATATTGCAGAAATTCTGGTGTTCCCCCCAAAAAGAATAAGCAAACGTGTTTTCCCCGTGATTTGGGCTGGTCAGTCAGTGATACGGTATATATAATTCACTGTTAGGCAATCTGTGCAATTTCTGAACGCTCAAATGCAGTGGTGAGCAGTGAAGTGCATCATCCCTTCCGAGTCTCATCACAATGAAGCAAGCTAGATCTGAGATATATCTGAGAGATTTGCCAAAACATGAATGAGTGAGCACATTCTGTATTGTCCCCCTCTTGCTGTTGTGATTTAGAAATTTTCAAAATTGCAGCTGGGAGATGCTTCATGCAACCTGCTCATTGTTTCCACAAAAGTGAGGAAGTTAACAACTGTTAGCAATTGAAGAACAGAAGGTTCCCAAAATATCATATTATGCCAAATACTGTGGTTTTAATGCTTGAATAAGTCTAATTCTTTACTAAGGGTACAATCCTGATCATTGGTGTTCGAGACATGCAGGCTCACCTTTAATTCCTCCTCCTATTATTAATTCTCCTTCTGTCTATAGTATCCCCTTTACCTTCCGAGATTTCATGGACGAAACTCGGATTACAAAATGAACTGTGGGGACAATGAAACATTGTCTTGCTTCCAGTCTTGAGGGGGTTATCTGTAAACCTCATCATTGAGCAAATAGGCTAAACTGACTAAAATAAACTTTGCTTTCATAAGAGGCTGCTTTATCTTTTTTTCACACATTTGTCTTATCCATGCCAAGTAGACAGCCCAGCACTCCGGCACAATGCAGCGGAGAAGTTTTGTAGGTGTGCATACTGCCACTGAGAATGACAGAAATAGCAGCGGTCTGATGGGAATATGTTGCTTATGTGTTTCCTCATAACAAATGATTACGTTCTTCCTGAAACACAATAACCTGTTAGACAACAGTTTAGCAGACAATTTGACCACTTCCACTCAAACTACATCATGGACATCCCAATCCACCAACCCAAAACAGGCTTTTGGTGTAACCCAATAATAGAATATAAGCAATACTTACAATTTCTTTTTAATTTTCGAGACAAAAAGATGAAAAGCACAACTTTGATTCAACAGAATCACGAGCCCTTAAAGTAAATCCAAATTCTGAAACTACGCCAACAAAATGCAAACCCTCCGGTTGCCATCGGGAGCAGGAAATACACTTGTGTTATTTCTGAATGGAACGAGCACAGCACTCCAGTGACTACCATAACGTGAACAACTGCACAACACTGGAGTCCGGGTATGCTCAGCAGACCACGGTCACATGATTACAAAAGAAACTCAACTCAGATCTTTAACAAACAGCAGAGCGTTAGACATTGATTACTACATGCAGACTATCATGTCTGACAGGAGGTTCAGTTGGAAATCAGGTGAACGCCTCTCACTAAAAAACATTCATTCTTCATTCTGTCAGGCCTCAAAAAATACAATAAAACATTAACTGGCAGATTTCACTGACACTAGTGTAAGCACTTTGTGACCAACTGAATGAATCTTGATACAGATACAAAAACTGTAGTGTGTTAGAAAATCTCTGCAGGTCTGTGGAAATATGTGATGACATGGCATGGCCTAAAATAGCATTCACTGTGCAATTGAAATAGTCCTTGAAGACGTATGCATATGAAATATTTTGTTGTGTATGGATGTTTGATATGATTCTGTATTAAGAAATGCATGTTGCTGGTTTTAAGAAGCCAGTGTATCATTGGCAGGTTAGTCAATTTTCATGCCATTAATGCAACCGCCCAAATAATTGTGCATGTAAACTGAGGAAAAAGTCAATTTGATTCTTTCGGGTAGTTTTTCTTACTGTTACTGCTCCATCCGATCCCCAAAACTGACACAAATATAAATTGCTGCGGCAACACAGAAAGTGTCATTCTTAGTTTGCCACCAACAAACTAGCTATCAATTGATCCGTGAAATTTAGTGTAGTCCTGATCATTTAAACAAGTCTTTTCCTTGTTTTATCCATACATTGTTTGTCAGTCTCCCATCCATTTTTATTATTATTTAAGAATCCAAAGGGATGACTAGGCAATAAGGCATCATTTTATAAGTGGCAACTGTGCATCACGGTACTAATATTAGAATCTAACTGTTTTCATATTGATAAATGTGAAAAAACTCAATGTGTTGGGCTAAAGTAAAAGTCCAGACACATTTTCCCTTCTGCCCGTAAATCACTGACACAGTGCAGCTGGAATTCACAGATCACCTCTGAAATGGATTATGCATGCATAACGACAGACACAAACAAACTCTGGACTAAATATAGATTTGGAAGGCAATCTTAATGTTTCCTGGTTAGCTACGTCACATCACATGCATCTTGGTTTGGGCCCATGTGATAAGCAGAAGGTCCAGCAGCCCAGGGTTAAGGTCAGCACGGTCAAAATCAAGCATTTCAATAGAATGGAAGGCGATAAACAAATAGTTATAAAATAATATGTTATTAAAGCACTATATTACAGCCAGGTCACATGCTGGTAAAATATGCAAGTTGTTGATAATCAAAACATTGGCAATCTGTTGAGTGGCTGGTAAAATCTGAACATTTGGCTGGTGGAGGAAAAACGTTAATTTTGCACCCTGACTGCAGCATTAGAAAGTAGTATATAATATCATGTGCAGCAAAAGATTTCTATAAAACAATGCTCTCAAATTAATGTTTACATTGTTTTCACCCTCTCATGTTGTAATTCAGGATTGTATCAAATGGAAAAACACATGTTTTGAAGAAACAGACTGCTTACACACTCCAGTAGAACAGAACAAACTGGAAGGTACACTGCGCAATGTAAAATGAGACGCAGCGGTGTCTGCAACAACGTTACCTGGCATTTTAACCATGACAAGCAAAAGTTGTGCTGATCAACTGTAGTCAAAGAATCAAGCAAGCAATTTATGCCAACTCATGGGATGAGTACATCTCAAATTACAGCTGATGCAAACTATAAGCAGGTAAGAGACTGAAAACTCCAGTATCAAGTCAAGTGGGGTGAGCTGTTCGCGCTTTAGAAATAGTGCAATTAGTCATTAAAAGAAAGAAGAAAAAAATAGGACTTTATGTTATGATAGCAACAGATTTCAGGAAAAATCCCAGCAAGCTTTTTGGATCAGGTAATGGGCGTTGTAGTCATCATCAGATGATTGTGGTAAGTACGTACGATTAAACATATAAACGTGTATCTGCTTGACCGATGAGTCACAACCGAAACAAAAACTATTTAGCACAAAAAAACAAAAAGGACAAGTCATGTCTGCCTAGCAACCGCACGGCAGAGGTACAGGACATGTCTCTCACACAGCCTGACAAAAGCCATCGATACTTGTCAGCATCAAGACCATGTTACCCAAACCCACCTCGACATATGATCAATCAACCGTGCAGAAATGGGCAGTCTTGAGGTTTAAGGCTGAGTGTGCCCCGCGCCCCCTCCTTCAATGTAACGTTATGCGTGAACGCCGAATAAAGTAAGAATAAGTCTTTAGAGAAATCACCGTCACTATGTCAACATTTGGCAACGGGGGGCACCTTTTTCCATCTGTTCGACCGACCGAGCCGCTCCGGTTCTCTTTCCTCAATGGAGACGACCCAAAGGAGCCACAGGCCGGCCTTGTTTTTGCCAACCAGATTCTCGAAAAACATTGCACCACTATTAGCATTTAACGTTATAGCGTCCGCGTTAATAGGACACTAAATGAATTGATGAGTGCAAATATCGTACACATGAACAGACTATAGTCGTATCAAAAACTTACTTTCAACTTGTAACACACCGGGGAGGCGACTTCTTGACGGGAACTGAGCTGGTTGCGAGCTAACTAGCTGTTATTGTTCAGGACAGTTAGCGTTAGTGGATAACTAGGCGGTACGTTAGCTAGCTCGCTGGCACTGGACTCGATAGCTAGCGTTAATTTGGCAATACCTCGTTTCAAATTCTTAAAAAATGTGTTGCCCTTTGTGTGAACACTTACAAAAACCGTGTCGTAAATTGCCGAAGCAGATTATCTACAACTGGTATATAAATTTGGCACTTTCCTTGAAGTGTCGCCTGCCAGCGAGCTAACTATCAGTTACCCTCAGCTTCTCTGTTCCCCTTTCACTTCCTTCTCCAAAACAACGTCGGCGTCCTACGTCAGACGCAGCTGACAGATGGTCCCAGCCCACGTATGACCCCTTTCTTTAATATTTATGACACATTATTTTAAAAGGTGTGGTTGGTTGATCAAAAAAAGGGTAAAATGCATTCTTAGTGATATATTAACGAGTGAAAAATGGCTCCGCTTTTATCAATTTATGCGATTGCTTTCCAGTCTATTAAAGTCATCACTGTTGCATTTTTCCAGTTGCCAAATATTACAGTGTTGTGACCACTTTCATTTCTGGCGTTATAATGTTTTTGTTTTGGGTGGAGATGTGATCTCTAAAGAGCTCAACCACAAACATTATCCCTGCATAATCTAATCTGTAGCGTTTCATCGACTCACTGTCATTCAGTGTTATATTAATGTCCTTCCTCTTTGTCTTTTCCCCATTTTCTCCTCTGTTTAAAGAAACTCGTAAACCTCTTACAAGTCCTCCTCCCTACTCCTAACAGTTTTTACCTTAAGAGCTCTCTTAGGGGCTAAGATTCTCTGTGAGTAACTTATATCTTTACCAGGATCTCATCTCCTCTGTACTAGGAATTCTTTACGAATATGGCCACAGGTATTCTAGTCTCTATGAACACTGATATCTACGATTCCCATAATCTACATGCCGACTTCTTTCAGATCCCACACCCCCAGTTTGAAACACAAGTTTTCTTTTAAAGTTTTTATCCCTTGAGTTGAGATAACCCTAACGACATCACTAGGGTTATTCCCTCAGACTTTGGCTGAGTAGTCCTCCACATGACCACTAAACTCAAACTTCATGTGTAAAATTGGTGGCATTGCCCCTTTAGAAGCTGAGGTTCAAAGTTCACTCTTGACCTTGGAAACAGCAGTTGAGAAAAATGGCTTAAGATCCAGTTGGTAGCCTCCCTGGAGCTTTAGTTCATACAACATAATCTTCATCAACAAATGGAGGCCCATTTGAAAACAGTACAAATTATTTGAGTTTGCCTGACAAGTTTTCAGCATCCATATGTCGGCATGGAGCTTCGTAAGCTATCTGATGTCCTGTATTCCTGACCCATGGGGTGCCTTCTTACTTTAATCACTTCCCTGACCAGTGATGCCTTTTTGTCTTTAAATGATCAAGATGTTAGAGATGTGATAGATTAGTGTGGTTAATCGTAGTGAACCATAGTCTTACTGGAGAGCTGTGACGATCCACCACTAGAGGACAGTGTCAACTCACTTTGAATTAATCATCAAGGGAACTGGTGGTCCCATATATTATACAGTTATGTTGTGGACCTCTGTAGAACAATGTAGCACACAAAGATAGGTAAGTAATCTGTTTCTGTGAAACTTTAAAAACTGTCTTTGTTCCCTGAATGCTAAAACACAGTGTTACCAAGAAACATGCCAACATGAGAGTGCCGTCTGTCAGTCCACGAGAGAAAATGTATTTCTGCTGGTGAGAACACATTTGTATCTATCCTTTCAAATTATTACAAAACATTTTAGGATACTATAACACATAACAGAAACACTTTAAATTGATATAGAACGTTATATTGATAACAAGTTTGATATTTGATAGTGATGTAACAATGAATAACAATATGTGACATTATAATGATATAAAAATAAGGTTAAAAAAATAACGCTGCTGAGTGCAAAATGTAAACTCACAATTGAGTAAAACAGACACATTTTAAGTTCATAAAGAAATGTGATTTCAGGTTGGTGCGACACACAATATTTTCAACAGGAGAACTGTAATCGTAACATCAGAAATAAGTTTCTGTTTGAGTCACAACTGCTGCACATATGATCACTAGATGCCCTAAATTTACAGACATCAATTTTCTCAGCTACACATCTAAAGAAGTAACTTTTAATAATAATAATATAGGCATTTCCTTGGCCTTACTGTGACATTATTTATTGGTGAATGTGTACTGTACACCTATATTAACTTTATAACATATGCTGTTTTATTCTATGTTTATGGTACCATTATAACATCTGAAACAATACAAGCTAGCTCTGGCTTAATTCAAGTTATTTTTTTTATGTTGATAAATTAATAAATACAAAATAAACCAATTTATTAAAGAAAACCTAAGCTGTAGCATGTGTTTTAATTATTATGTGCCAAGAGAAAAGTATATGAATATAATAACATAACATTAGGACTCTGAATCTTGACTCTTGATTTAGCTTAAGGACTCATAGACTCCTCAAGCTGCCGTTGGCTCATCAGAACAGTTTCACATTATGATTATTATTTTCCCGACTGAGCCCAAGAAAGATCTAATCTTGATTTCGTTCTTCTCCACGTTCATGTGTAAGTGTGTCTACGTGTGTGTTTGTGCTCCTTGTTAGTGGGAGTGTGCCTCTGCAGAATCCTGATGACCATTGTTTATAGAGGAATTCCTGCCTTCTCGCTCCTATTGAACGCGGAGTCTTTATGGCCTCTTTGGAACTCAGTTTGTAAACACAAACATGGAAACACAAAAGGACTTGAGTGTCAAGATGGCACACAGGAGAGAAGGAGCCACATACTTTAAGCATCTGCTGCATTTTCATCTCTACAAACATTTGCCGTGGATGCACATTGATGAGTAGGGGTAAGAGGAGGTTAAAGTCGGTTCAGAATGGGTATGGGGTTCTTGAGAGAGAGAAAAAAAAGTTATTATAGCATGAATATACGGCATGTGAGACAGCTATCATCACAGAGGCAGGCGAAGAGCTCATCCACAGCATTAAAAAAAGATCCATTAATCTGTGAAAGGTTTATTCTGCACGTGTTCAAGACGGAGCAAAATCTCTATTCACATTCTGGGTGCAAGTGTGTGTGTAAACGTGCACCTCTGTGTGTGGCTGTGTGGGAGTCTCAGACAGAATGAGATGAGTTAAGGAGATGGACAGATTGTGTGTTTGTGTGTGTGTGTGTGTGTGTGTGTGTGTGTGTGTGTGTGTGCATCAGGGGGTGGGTGCATTAGTCCGTGTCAGACAGCAAAGAGTGCCGCAGTTATCTAGGAATCTGAGCCAAGCCAACCTCACTAACAGAGAGAGAGAGAGGAGAAAGAGGAGGACAGGGAGGGAGATGGACTGAGGGAAAAAAAGGGAAGAGGATGAAAGAAGCAAAAAGAGTAGGAAACGAGACAGACAAGGACAACAATAGAAAGATTTATACGAAAAGGACAGGTCAGAAAACACTTTGCACCTGAAGAAGCAGTTATTGAGAAATAAAGAAAGTGAAAGTTTGCTCGGAGCTTGGAGGAAAGAGGCTTTCCACCTGGAGGAAAAGGTGGACCACCTGTCAAGACCTTAAGACAAAGATCAGGACAAGCCTGCATTTCTTCTTTTTTCCCATGATTACATTTGGTTCTCTCGGTTTGCTCCTGCTGCTGTCTCTGCATGTGGGAGCACTGCTGTCCTCAGATGCATCCCCGGCCTGCACACACCCTCCCTGCAGGGACAGTCTGGTGGCTGCACCCATCCAGCCCGGGACAAGAGCAGGAGTGGGTACCGGGGCCTGTGAGGGTCAAACTGGGACAACAGCCTGCAGGATGGGGGTTTCACTTCCAGCCATCTCAGATGTTCCTCGGAGGGTGGAGCACAGGCACGATCTCCCCCAGGTTCAGCCTAAGGTAAGAGACATCGCCATGAATGAGACTTAAACCTTAAAAAGTTATTCTCTGAGAAAAGCATGGAACTTTTAATAAGATATTTCTCAGCCATGTCACAGTGAGATGCTTCATTGATAGACAAGTTGAAGCAGAGCTGACCCCCTGCCTACTCATGCACGTGTGCCAGGGAGACTGAGCAGTGTACTACCAGGCACAGACCAGAGGGTCCTTTCTCATAGGCCAGTCGGCACACTATTCTTGGCACATGCTAACAGCCATGGAGCAATGACAGTCAGCAATCAAAGAAGGGATAAAATTAGGTCTGCTTTAAAAATGTCCTCATCATATGGCTGTGCCGAGCTCATGCAGCAACAGGTGTGTAAGAAACGTGATTACAATGGCTGACGTAAGTGTAAGAGACAGTGTGACACAAAACATGCCAGTGAGCTGTGAGTTTTGTGTGTGGATTAGCCTTTGAGATCTTCCAAGCTGAAGGATGTATGATTATGGACATGCAGGACATCACTTTCTTTAGCACTGTTTCACTTACAATGAAATATCCATAATGAATTAAGTGGATTTGGACTTTACTCATGACTGATTTCTGACTTAAAGTGTAACACAATGTCTTATCAGGAAAGTACCTGTGAGCACTGTCTTTGCAGACTGGAGGTGTCAAAGAGCGCCTCGTTCAGCTGCAGCGCTGCATGCGCTCTCTCCAGGAAACAGGGGGTCCCAGGAGTCACGGGGGCCAAGAGAGCAACTCTCTAGGGGCCATCCTGGCACTAATGGCAGCTGTACTGACAGAGTGTGACCTCCACTGTCACAGCCAGGCCCTTGGGGCCATGGCCAAACGACTGGGTGAGTAGTACACATTAATATCTCCCAACCTTTGCAACACATAGACAAATGCACACACACACACACACACACACACACAAATGCCAGCGCAGTCACTCCCCCACACATTGTAAACAGAACCTCAATGAGGTCTGCTAAGTGTCGGTCATAGGTGAGTGCATAGGAATTTAACTGCACTGAGAAGGATGAGAAAAACTGCCCACACACACACACACACACACACTGTAGTGCTAACAATGTGAAGAAGCTTTAAAGAGTCATCATACTAAACTGGAACCCCTCTATGTAGTATGTAAAGACAGAGCTTCTATTTTCTACCTCTGACAACAGCGTGATGTGTCTTAATGATAACCATGTCTTTCTCTGGGTTGACAGAGAGTGCAGCCGTGGGAAGAGAGGGGGAGAAAGACCTGCTGCTGTTCCTAAAGAGCATCACACAATATCCACCCACAGGTAAGGGCATTAGAAGTGTGATCGCATTACTCAGTTGTTGATTAATTAATAAATTAAGTGAAATAAAAATGTACCGCGTGGTTCTCAGTCGCCCCCTTGGAGCGGTTACATCCTCAGGACTGTGCAGAGATTTACAGGCTCGGGATCAAAGAAAATGGAATCTACACCATCCAGCCTGACCTTCACAGGCCAGCAGTGGAGGTATTTCAGATTCACCACACTCGTAAAACACACAGACGGACCCCCACCCTACTCCTCTTCTTTTAGAGATGTGTATGCTATCTGTGGATTGCTAAAATCTAGGCGTAATAATATCAAAGTCTTTGTTTTGACTCAGGCTAAATGTGACATGGAGACAGCGGGTGGTGGGTGGACGGTGATCCAGAATCGGCAGGATGGCTCGCTGGACTTCAACAGGACATGGCAGGAATACCGGGAGGGCTTTGGCAGTCCGCAGGGAGAGCACTGGCTGGGGAACACAGCACTGCACGCCCTCACCTCCACTGGCCAACACCAGCTCCGTGTCGAGCTGGAGGACTGGCACCAGCAGAAGCGCCATGCTACCTACAACAACTTTAAAGTGGCCTCAGAGGCCCAGAGGTGAACAAACACACTACTTCTGCAATATGGAATGTTCCAGTAATAAATTATGAATCATTAACCGTTAATCTTAAAAACTTGTCTTTAAGTGTTCTTAAGTGCGTCTTTCTTTAGAACAATCATTCAAAGTCCAGAAAGAAATATCTTGGTTATTATTTGTTAAGAGTTTAATGCTCAACGTTTCCTCCATCAGGACTGTTTGGTTGTAGTTTGATCAACATAATCAAATAACACCAATAACTGTCATTAAGATTTGATTTGATTGGTGCATGGAAGTATGTGACATCACATCTTTCCAACTGAACCCTGCCCACTTTAAACTGAAATCTCTTGCATGAAATAACTAAAATAGTGATAACTTTGGCAGACAAAAATTTGCTCTTGCCGGACTCCATCACTCATAATAAGAAACTGATTGTAAAAAATATGTTTTCAGGGGCTTTAAACTAAAGTATACAGTGGATTGAAAAACTGGGTTTGTTCTTTCTTTCTTTTCAAAAATCGCACATATCACAGAGGCCCTTTGGTTCTGTCCCTGGTCTGCTTGTGTTATAATATATTAGAGGGTCAGCATCGTTGTGTGTGTATTCACTTGGTTCCCCAGTAAACACATAAAGACGTGGTTGTTACCCACAACTCTCCCAAATGTGTCATATGTTGTTTCCCTTTGCTCCAGGTATCGTTTAACCGCGCGGGAGTACTCTGGTGATGCAGGCAATGCACTCAGCTACAGCAAACGTTACAACCACGACGGCAGATCCTTCAGCACAGCTGACCGAGACCACGACCGTTATGCAGCTGGAAACTGTGGTCAGTACTACGGTGCAGGCTGGTGGTTTGATGCCTGCCTGGCAGCTAACCTGAATGGAAGGTATTACCGTGGCCGCTACAGTGGGGTGACTAACGGTATCTACTGGGGGACGTGGTACATCCTGACTGACGGAAGAACTGGAGAACGCTACTCCTTCAAGAAGGTGGAAATGAAGACAAGACCCAGGAACTTTATAAGAACATCCTAAACATAAGGGTGACAATTCTCACAGGAACATGTGATTACAATAATAATCACCTCAACCACAGTTTTGCATTGGCTTTCTGTTTATTTGATGTTTTTCTTCATTTGTAGACAACACTGTATTTAGAGCAGCTCGTCAGCTACATGCAGATGGCAGCTAATAGATTAAAGAAGAAATATACAAAAAATTATGTCTAAACATTCACTAGCACATTATATTACAATTTTATTTTGTTTAATAAGGAGCTTCTCTCTTGCAAAACCACTCGTTACTCCAAAACAGTGAAACAAAGAAATAGATATGAAATATATTGCTTGCTAAAGTTGCTTTTGTAATACATTTCCAGAATCTCTATTGTACATTAAATATAACCTTCTGTGGTACTTTAATTAATCACTAGGATGCCTGGTGAGCCATGTGTCTACATGTAATTTATTATAATGCCACACATTCACGTACATACAACATAATGAGATGAAACTCAACTCAAACTGTTCATAAAAGTGATCCTACAAGAATGCATGGATTAACCCTCAGTGTTTGTATGTGCCCCGACCTGTATGTGACCTATTCAAATACAAGAAGTCTGCAACAGCTCAAACATGTATTTTAGGTCAGAGGATGTCTAACTTACTGAAGCAAAGAAGTCATCGTGACCCTGCAGGATGCTGTAACAGTTGGGTACACAACTGATGTTTCAAACTTCATCACCCCATCATTCATCCGACAGCGAGCTGATAGGGATTTTTAAAACCCGTCTGTCTTCACACAGGTCTTCAACTGTATTAAAATAGGGCCAAATCCAAAGCTCACGGTTTGATGCTAAACAGAGAGAAGCCCAGTTTTTGGAGAAGCCATTTTTCTCACCTTACCTTGCTCATACTTTCCCAGGTCTAAGCCTGACACACTGATGCTGACCGTTAGGAGCTTTACCCTGTCGTCATACCACGAAACCGCCCTCTGCCCACTTCTATCAAGTCAAACACACACTGAAACTCACACTTAGCCTCACCTGCTTTTTGGAGTTGGCGTCAGGCCGGCGGCTCCTTCTCTGGCTGTGCTTCACAAAGGCTTTTCTGGGCATTTAGAGTTTGTGTGTGAGCCGTGCATGTGTGATGCTTGTCTGTGTGTGTGTTTGTGTGTGTGTGTGTGTGTGTGTGTGTGTGCGTGTTTGGGGAGGTGGTCTCAAAGTGTGTGTAAATGGCAGCACCTATTTTAGCAGCGTTCACAAAGAGCTGTCAGTCTCTCTGACAAGCAGGGTGTCTAATATTAACCAGTGACGGGGTCAGCAGGTTCTGATCCAAGCACACACACACACACACACACACACACACACACACACACACACTGTGGGCAGACTCACGACCAGCCACGGTATTTCACATACACTACCTATACACACACTGGGGCATGTCTATATTCATGTGCACACACACACACACAAACACACACACACACATAAACTGACACACATTCCTGACACATAAATTTCTCAGCAGATAAAAAGGTGCATGATGGTCTTGACTTCATTAAAACATGTGACCATTAGAAATAAAATGTCTGCCATTGACGACGGTTTGACCACACCTCCTTAATTATGGAGCCACAAGCTCCTTTTCCGTTTTTCTCTATCTTACTCATATGTTTACACACACACACAAACACACACACACACACACACAAGCACACAGCAGACAGTTAACCATAACTAATCAAAATCAATCATCCATACAAGCCGTTTATACATATCAGCTTTCTCATTTGATTTTGTGTGTGCATGTGTGTTTGTGTGTGTGTGTGTGTGTGTGTGTGTGTGTGTGTAACTGGAGAAGACAATACAAGGTTGAAAGGTGAAAGACTCACTGTTCTGCCCCCTGGTGGCTCCTGGTCACATTGGCAAGTCAGAGAAAAGCTTTATTTTAGCTCAAGATAACTGTTAAAAGCCTGCAGTGTGTCTATTTAGGATGAACACCTTGTCCTTGTCATTTTCTACTCATTTTCACCTCCCTTTATTTCTTTCATGGTATTCCTCATTCTCAATTAATCTCCCTCCAAATTTAAATTCTTCATACTCTGAGTGCAGTAATCTTAAATATCAATATCTTCTTGTCCCCTTTTATTTCTCCTCTCTGCATCTATCAGTCTTGTTGACAAGGGAGGAACAGAGACCCAGAGTTGTGTCACCACAGTATCCTGGCACAGTGTCTGGAGTGGGTGATAGTGGTGGTGCTGCAGGGTGTGAGGGGTACCGGCAGGCTCTGCTGCCCCAGGGCCGGAAGCCCAGCCTGGGCAGCGGTTAGCCAGGACATCCCTCTGAGAAACATTGCTCCCCTTTAAGGGAAGTTCCCCTGAGACATGTGTCATTCATTACTGTGAGCCACAAGAAGACATCAGATTAAAAACAATCCCAACCTATCTTTATACTGCCTTAGTGACCCTTATAGAGTATGCTGAAAGCACTCGCAACACTTCTAGGGTCAGACATTTACAAGATGTCATATCATTTGATGCACAAGCTGATTTGAATAGTCATAATGGTCACAGAAACGTACGAGATGTAAAGAACAAAATACCAAACCCCAAATGGCCACTGCAATAAATTTTGTTTTAGTTTCCTGGTCGTTTATCCAGGCAATATCAATCAGTCCAACTTTAATGATGATCAACTTTACTGATCATCCAGTAATCAGTTAGGGGGAAACAGTGACTATATCATATGTAAAAGCAGAGTGTGACTTCACTCTACACTTTACAATTTCACTTTAGTAAAAATGGAGCTCCTTCCTCAGATTAAATTATGTTACAGAAAGGACCTGCATACACCAAAAACAGACCAAAGACATTATCTGCTATTTCATACATTGCAAGAATCTTATATATTATATAATATCCAGCTTTTATAGGTCAACTGTTGGAAACCCATCTCCTCTTATCTTATCTTGACTACCTTCAGACTGAGACTGTGTAAATCTGACTCTGTTTAACACCAGGGGGCAATGTTGCTTAGCAAAGACGAAGTATAGAAAAAGATTTTCCCTCTCTCTTGCTGGCACTTTCACATGAGAAACTGCAACTTGGTCACAAAGACAAAGAGGCATAGATTTTTTGTGTACAGAAAATACAGAACAATACATATTGTGCTTTATATGAAAATAAACAGTCAAAAACAATAACTGGGTCAAACACAATATGTTTTTAGCTGAAGGTGAATGATGTCATATGTATTAAAGCTATATATTTTAGTAAAATGTGATTTCTTTCAGTGGTTGTTATGTCTCAGACTGAAGTGTAAAAGCCATGTCACAGAACCACTGCAAACACAAGACAGCTTTGGCTTACAAAATGGAAAAATACAGGGTTTTTTGGATTTGAGGTTCAACTAAAACCCCAAAATACAACAAAAAACCTCATTGCAGTGTATCTTTTCAACACTAGGGGCACCAGACTTGAGGTTAGAGGTCAAAGGACAAAACCAGACAGTGAGAAGAGTTTGAGAAACTTAAAGACTATGTTTACAACTACAGTTTTAATGTGGAATATGTAGATTATTCAGCATACAGGCTCAACATGAGCATGTCACTGCAGTGGGAAAGGACTTAGTAATGTGACAGCGTGAAAGAGGAGAAGATGGACTTTGTGGCCTGCAGTGGAAGGAACTTTTCCTCCTTTAATCTGCTCTCATGGTGATAAGGGTGTGCATGTGGGCTGTCGTGGGTGAGGAGGGGAGGAAGCAGGAGCGGGTGAGGTTTCGAAGGTGTGTGAGTATAACAGGCCGTTGGAGGCTCCCCCTCCCTGACCACAGGGCCACTGAGAAACAGCATTTGCCTGCTTTTAATACTGGTCCTGCAGAAAACCAGAGAAAGGCAGCGTTCCGTTTGAAACCGGAATTCACCAGAACAAGTGTATCCTGATGTGGTGGGGAGCTGGGGTGAGGAGGGGAGATGAGGGTGGGGAGGACACAGAGGGCGCCATGTGGCAGGCCTCACTCCTTCAATCATCATCTCTACATCTGCACAAGTGGGTGGAGGCAAAAGGCTTTTTAAGGGAGGGGAAGAGACACTAGAGGCTGTGTTGTGTGTGAAATGTTGTAACACTGAGTAACATTTTAATAAACTAAAATATTTATGTAATTAACACTCAGCATCTTCGTGTTGTTTGCTTGATGCTGATTTACTGGTTGTCCTCACAACAGTTGTAAATGGCGGCTGTCACACACTGATGTGCCAAAGCTGGATTAACTGAATGATCAGTGCATTGATACATGGCTGGTGTGAATTCAGTAGAAATAAAATTATTTAAGATTACAGATCACATGAACCATAAGTCCACCATGTCTGTGAATGACAGCAAACCAGATGTATCTGAAAGTGCAGGGGACATTTTCCAGGGCCTTCATGTAACCGGTGGGCTTCTTCTGCATTGTGTTGGTGAAATAGAAAAGATGTGTGTGTAACACCCGAATCTCTTTATGGCTGATCTCCGGTTATTCTGATGAACAAAACAGAACCTCCATGTTAATTCTACTGCCCGCTCCAGCTCCTCTCACACAGGGAAATCATACAAAAAGGGGCTTGTAGCAAAATATTAACCACAGAGTCAAACTAAATATACAGGAAGACATACCTGATAAACAAATAGGGAAACACATACAGTCATATACATTAAGGGTCAGACAGTGGGATATGTGCAAACTTACAAATATCTTGGGATTTTATTGACTGAAAATTGAACTATGAGGCAAACTGTGAAGCACAATGGGTTTGTTTTGTTTGAGGAACACATTGACAAAGCCATGATGACCTTATTCTATCATGCTTATTTATTGAATTGATTGTATCTTCTTCTTTGGTGCCATGGTTCGAAAACCTATCTTTAAAGAACAGCAACTCTGAATAAAATTGTTAAATGGTCTAGTAGGCTGAGTCACAGCACAGTCTTTTGTTCACTGTGAGGGAAGCAGGATGCCTTATCTTCATGACACCACATGTAAGTCAGGGTTTATTTCTCATGTGTAAGTAAAAAAAATCAAGCTGCCTGATCAAAAATATTTTTTGCGAACAATCTTTATTTAAGTAAAAGAAAAAATATGCGTGTATGCTCAAGAAAACATGCGGTGCTAAAGCTTCACATCATTTTAGTCTCCTTTTTGTATCAGAGTGTCTGGTATTGACTGTTTCCACATAATCCACCAAACTGTCACTCTGATATCGCGAGGAGAGAGGAAAGGTGAAGAGATTGAGAATGCTGATCATGCAGACTCCGTTTCTGAAATCAGAGGATTATCTAATCTGATAATGCCGACTGACACAAACAGACATGAAAGGAAACCACGGGTAGGTCAAAAGCAGCTCATCATAATCCTCATAAAATACCAGGAAAACGTTTGACAATTAATAAACCAACAAACATGCACACTGTGCTTGTCAGAAATAATGAAACATGAACAGTGTGTGTTTGTGTGTGTGTGTGTGCGTGCGTGCTGTGGAAGAAGTGAAGTACAGTATGAAGGATGTGGTAAAGCAGTCTAATGGTCAGCTGTGTTTCTCTACTTCTCTCTGTCGCTTTCTCTCTTGCACCTGCAGGCAGCCGTGGCAGACTGACAAAACACACACACACACACACATACGTCTTGTAACTGCAATCTCCTGACTTCACTGTCCTCCCTTTGAACAGCAGCAAAGGGCACAGTGAATTATGAGATTTGGGGAATAACAGAGGTTACGTTAGGAAGCTTTTCATACAGATGAAGCAAGCGAGAGACAGAGGAACACGGAGCAGTGGAGAAGATGCATCACATCTTGTTTATTCGCTGTCTCTCTGTGTACGTGTGTGTGTGTGTGTGTGAAGTGTGTGTGTGACAGGCAGGACGGGTGAGCTCTGAAGAATCAGCTTAAGCAAAGCGGCAGACATTTCTTCACAGGAGGAGGAGGAAAGTCGGAGGATTTATAGACTCGCAGTCACTGGGGATCAGACACAGAATGAGCAGAGAGATGCACACAAACATAAAAACAATGCATGCACACACACACACACACACACACACACACTGTTTCTCTGGCCAGTTAGCCCATATTTCCTGACCAGTAACTGCCTTCATGGTCCTTATTACACACGTTTGAACATGCACACTTGCTCACCAGCAGATACACACTCCCACAGGAACTGGGTTCACGTGAAGATAAAGGCACTATGTCTGAAAGTGACGAACACTCACAAATTTAGGAGGTGAAAAAGAAGGTGTTTTGAATTATACAACTCCCTGGACAGTTCAAGTGAAACAGAGTTTGATTGACAGGTTGTTAATGACAAGGTGTTGTAAACTTTCACTTCCTGCTGTTCTCGGGGCAGGAAGTGAAGGAGTGAACCTCTGACCTCTAATGACTTAGTAAAGATCCTTCTCAAGACTACACATAGTGAAGTAAAAGATCAAGTTGGGGCATTCAAAAGATACTATAAATACTGGAACAGGAGAGTATACTGTACGCACAGATTCCAGTTTATAGGAAAAAGTGTAAACCCTGTACAATTGAAAATCTCATGATATGGAACAAGTTTATAATGAAAAGAAAAGAGGAGTTATCATGGGCAGCTCTACTTCAAGAGTAAACATGGCTTTTTAACACAGAGTGTGAACTGCTCTGTCTCACAAAAATAAATACTACAAATTTTCAGTCAGAAGAAGTACTCAGATATTTTACTTGCATTCCAAAGTTTACTTCAGTAAAAGTATAGAAGTGCTAGCATCAAAATATACAATGTAAATGTACCAAAAGTTATATTTTCCCAAAATATATTTTCTCATTTGGTGTTTTGATGATGGAGCTGTGGTCATCATCAACATTAACATCGAATAATTTTCATACACCCTGGAAGCTCCTGCAGTGTTATGTTTATCCACTGATTTATTCTGGGTTTTACTTTAATTTGCCACCTGTCTGTTGGTAATGTGGGGCAAAAAGCAGGAAGCAGAGAGAGCACATATTCTCTACATATCCTCCAGCATCAAAGTCTCACTTAACTGCCAAGATGTCAAATTGAATGAATCAAAGATGGATTATTTGCAGGTATGGGGAGGCACCACACTTTTTATTTTTTATAGGTTTTAGATGAAACACTTCAGGATAAATAAAGTGAGGAGGCAGCAGCGTCTGCCATGTTAGTGTGTGAGGATGAGGAGACCAAGTCCTCTCCGCTAGGTGTCGCTGTCGGCCTGATTATTCCAGCATGCAGCGTCACAAAGTGTCTTATTTTACCATTAGGAGTGGTTCATGAATGTTGCTAAAGGTTCCCAGTAAAGAGTTTCCTCTTCAGAGCGTTTCACAAAGCTGCTGAGAGGAGGGGGTCGACCTCGCTGACGTCATGTTTCTGAAAGAGTTTACTCATTGAATTACATTCTTCATACTGTGATGTAGTAATTAATTAATTTCATTTAGTATATAGGTCGATGGCCATGAAATCAGCTTTATTTATTTATCTCATCTGGTGATGAACGGTTATTCTAAGCGTACTTGACTTGTCACATTGGATCTGAAGAGCACATGTTTAGTTTGAGGAATAATTCTCACAGAGAGCTGAGATATTTCAAGTGCATCAGCTCTGCATTTTTCCACTTTCAAGTGGTGGAGAGTTGAGCAAACTGCAATCTCCAGTGTTACTGGATGGTTTCAATTTGTTAATGAGCTGATTTGACTCTTATTAACTCCCAAGCCATAATTATACACTTTTAAATGTTGATTATTGTTTTATTTTTCTTAAGCACTGATGCAATGAGGCACATTATTGACTGTGAGTAGGTCTTAGTGATTTAGGACACGGACTTCTCTCAGACTTAAGAGCTACTTAAAGCTTAAGCTAAAGAGCAGACTTGAAGCTTAAATGTGTTGTGAATTACTATTAGAACACAAACTTACCAAAGTGGGACTTATTTTTAGGACTTTTTTTTGCCAGGACGTTGTGTGAACAAGGCCCCTGAACTATTCAGCTGCTACTCCAGATATTCTCAAATCTTTGGATATACAGCAAGGACTTTGATACTGCACTGCACTGGTGAGATCTCACACCATCAACTCTTTGTTTTTGTCTCTTGAGTCAAGAGAAAGCAATGTTTGGGTCATAGTGAATACAAGCGGCAAAGGAACTCTGATTTTAGATGGATATCAGAAAATATAATTATAGTGATGATTACCCAAGGAAAACCACTGTTCATCATAAACATATAAGTCCTTATGAGAACATTAAAGGACAATTCAGGGAGGTTTGTTGTCTGCTGTGGGAGGTGTGCATCTATCAAAGCATGTCAGCAAAGGTCATCACACTGGTTTAACTAGATAATATGAAAAAATGGGAAATGCTCTGTCACTGTAGGGAGGAGGAGGAGGAGGAGGAGGAGGAGGAGGAGGAGGAGGAGGAGGAGGAGGAGGAGGAGCACTCCTGGTTGCCTTGACTTTATGTTTGACCTTTTCGGGAAGGAGAACTAATCCTTGAATATAATAGACTGTAAGATATGGAAAATGACTGCGCTGTTATCTCTGTTACCCTGGAGACCATCAGCAGCACCCAGGGCTGCTGCAGCTGCCAAGTTATTAAGCATCCAGTTTGTATATAATGGAAAAATACCTTTTCTGCCATAACTGGTCACTCCCCACACACTCATGCACAATGCGTTAACATTACAATATAGAGCTCTCCTTATTCTTTTTGCCTAACACTGATTTCATTTTTTCAAAACCTTTCCATGAAGCAACTGCAACTACAGCTTTTGTTTTTGAGAAAACAAGGGGATTTTTTTTCAACAGTGTCTTCATCTTATTCATGAAGTGTTTTTAATTTGTCATTTTTGTGTTTTAATTCAAGACAAACCAGTTTTGGGTTTTTTTGCTTCATAGAAATGTGGCTTATAGATGTTATGAGGAAATTATTAAATAGTTTGTCAAAATAAGAGATTATAATAAGACTTTGGTCTAATGTGATTTTGGACAATGGCCAAATCAAATCATCTTTACTGCTTTAATTATTTAAAGGAGCACAATGCCTAGTAAATAACCTCATAAAGTATTGATTTAGATCAGGATTTAAAAAAAAAAATGAAATAAAACTCCTGGACTATGAGTTTCTACTATTGAGTAAATCTACCATGGCCTGTTTGTAACGGGACGGTTTTGTACCCGTGGCTTTGAACCGCTTTCCCGCATTTGCTATTTGCAATAAGATTTCCAACACATGAAAACATTATTCAAATATATTTGTCTCCCTGTGTGGAAGCGACTGCGATTGTTTAACTCTTATCCAGTAAAAACCAACATGAAAGAAATAAGATACCACAACAAAGCACCGGAACCTCAGATGGCTCCCGCAGATAACCTAAAAATAATGGAAAAGCGAGCTGTATTTATTCTGTCTAAATACAGCGAATAACGACTTTGCACATGCAGAACATTAAACTTGTAAATAATAGCCAACACCAATCCCCCCCCCCCCCCTTCTTCTATCTATCTATCTATCATTTACACAGATCTGGTCCAGCAAATGATGCATTCCCTGCATTAGATGTATTTGTTGAGCGAGTTTGAAAAGGCGGCGATAATCTGGGAGAGAGAGATAAGAAATGCCATTTATTCCGCGGCACTTTGGAGCCTATTTCCCGGGCCGATCAGCCCCATTCTCTCCGACACCTCCAGCAGCTCGCTGATAACGATTAGGCTATTTATTATCTTCACAAAGAACAAAGATTAGCCAGCACCGATGAAAAATTACCCCGGGATGGGTTATAATCAGGGGGACCCAAGGATCTCACCAGCATTGGATTGCTCTTTCTCTCTCTTTTAATCTAAACACACGCGCGCGTGCGCGCACACACACACACACACACACACCAATGTTACGAGCTCTTCGTGGAGAAAATTATTATTTTGATTCGTCAGGGCAACGTGAGTGTTTAAAACAACAGCCTACGAAAATGTAGGGAAAAAAACAAAAGAAAACACCACAATAATAATAATAATACTATTTACTAATAATAACAATAACAACCACTCGTACTACTAATTAATTGGGCATGTAATTAGGATTAATATTAACAATAAAACGTCTATATTACTTTTTTGTACATTTTTTTGTATAATATATCTTAGGCCTATTGACATTTCATTGTTATCTTTATTATTAGGTAAAGCCACTTCCTTTCAATGGCAGACCTATAATAAGATTCTCTGAGCTGAATCGGGCCGCGACCTCTTTCTCTAGGCCTCGTGTGAGAAAAAGAGCACTAAAAAAAAAAAGGCGGATTGAATTAATGTCAAATCCTAAAATGGAAGTGGATGTTCGCCGCCGATAAGGTTTTATCGCCACGCCAGATCAAAAGGGCTCACACTCAAAGCATGTGTATTTCCACATTATCATGCTGATGAGCTCTAATACTGCCACACTTGTCCCTCCGGTGTGTTCTGCTTTCTTCGGTCCATACGATGGATATAGATTCCTCTTAATGCTGCTTGAAAAGAAGCGTCGTCTCTGGATAAATAATGGCATTCAGTTCTTTACATTTGTTCATCTTAAGTCGCTGTTCATCACGGACTTGAAGCAGGAATATTAAGGAATAGTTGTTGATTAAATAATGATTTTACTAAATGTTAAAACAACAACAAACAGATAAAAGATAGATAGATAGATAGATAGATAGATAGATAGATAGATAGATAGATAGATAGATAGATAGATAGATAGATAGATAGATAGACTAATTCAAAATCGCATTCTTTATACATTTCATTTGCACAGTGCAGCACCTGCGCAGGTATCTACTCCAAAAAGGGCAACTACTAACTTGCAAAACAAATAATGCAGCTGCACATTTATGTTTTTTTATTTATTTAAAATGTTATAATCATGTCACGTGGTTCTTTCTTCTTTTTTTCTCAGAAGAAACACTTCTATCACTTTAGTTCCAGTCTGATTAATCTACGTGTGTGCCACAAAGTCAGTGGTCCCGTGTTGTGTGTGTTTTTGCAATTCGCAAATTGGGCATCATCGTGGACCATCATACCATTTGATTAGGGTGGTATATCAGCCTAGAAATCTTGGTAATAAACATTCAGAAAGGTTTTGACCATGCGACAGATTTTGTCAAAATGCAGCAAGATGGAGAACAGAACTAAATCAACGCAAACTTAATCCTATTTCTGGACTTGTTGGATATCCAAACTTACCAAACTTACTTACTTACGTGAGCTATAAACTCCAAATCCAAAGTGTCTCACACACGTGGACAGAGCCTTATTTTCTTATTTTGTTCAGACAGCAAAATAACAAAAAAAAAGTCGCTTTAAAGCAACTCTTTTTCTTGATCACAGCAAGGTGAGCGAACGAAAATCCTCCTAATGGGTAGATGAGTGTGTGTTTCTGCAAAAAGAACTTCCTCGTTGAGGACATTTTTCTTTTCTAATCTAATCTAATAATCTATGGTCCAACCTTGGCGATAGTTTGCCACGCGGTGCTTGTTGGCATGTTCTTCCAAATCACAGCAGGGTCAGGAGGATGCGCTTGATGTAGTCACAGTGTGAATATCAGTTGCAGCGTCCTTCCTCGAGTTCATCCGCTGGGACTGCAGCAGACTGCGGGCAACCCCCGTCTCCCTCTCTCCCCCGGTCCCTCGGAGAAAGTTCACGTCCTGATTCCGTTTTTTTTTTTCTTCCTTCACTAATATGCACTGACGTCAGGAAGCGGCGTCAAGCAGGCGGCAGTGTCTGCCGGCCGGGGCTGCACGCGCTCCCTCTCCAATTATTGTCTGTCAATCAGGCGCGAGGGAGCGAGAGAGAGAGAGAGAGAGAGAGCTACATCTTTAAAAATAGCTTGAACGTTTAGCCATTAAATGACCAATAACAGACCAGAAAAGAGCAGTTACTCACGATAAATACCGACACGTAAAGCAGCACGACTTTTCTTTTATTTAAATATATAATACGTGGATGAATAATAACCCATAACAAATCCTATAATTGGTGGTGAATTAATCGTGAGACAATTTCTTCTTCATCAAACCGTTCGCGCTGATAAGAACACTTTTCTGAGTGTTGTAGTGCTGCACGTCTAAAAGACACAGTTTCACGTTCACACCACTGATTAAAGTTGCCTTAAATGAAGTGGAGATTTGAAGTGACAGTGACTGTGACCTCTCCAACCAAAGAGAT
Organism: Nannoperca obscura; assembly: GCA_036024295.1. NCBI lineage: Eukaryota > Metazoa > Chordata > Actinopteri > Centrarchiformes > Percichthyidae > Nannoperca > Nannoperca obscura. Next base: position 26,823 of record JAVQJL010092018.1, read on the forward strand.
GCAGCAAGACTGAAACATGTGGACATTACCGACACGTAGTTCTAGCTCCACGTCTCCTGCTGGTGTGTTTACACTCAGTAACAATGTTACCAGATATAATTATTATCCATCATTTGTCTGTGGTTGCCATGCTGAGAGCCCATGTGAAAAATAGTCCCAGTGTTGTTTAATAGGCCATAAAGGGAACTGAGATGTTCATATGTTTGTATACAGTCTGTTGATTTATTCATGGATACAATATGTTTTGGGGAATATCACACTGGAGATGAAACATTAAATTCCATAAAGTACAACAAAGTCATGACACAGGCCTTGCCCCAAGGAGCCAGCCTCTGTCTCTCGTGCAGGCTATTAGGCTGAAGAAATATCTTAGTGATTTTCTGGTCTGGGGAGCCGCCTCTGAGGTTTTGTGGAGCTGCCGTGCGATTGGCTGAGTCAAAGACTTAATGGAGACTCCGCCCTGCGAGCCCGACAAGCCTGGCCCCGCGCTGTCAGCCAGTTTAGACGTGTTGCTTTAAGTCCCAGCGGACGGAGTTGACGCTGACAAACACCAGCCGAAAACTGGAGAGGACCTGCAGCAGCAGAAAGGGACAGGGGACAGTTTTCCACATAAAAACAAAGAAGAGAGGCGCGAGCTGATCGGACGCGGTGGATACAGTAACGCTGGCGAAGGTACGACACGTTGATTGTCATGTTGAGTTAAGCAGCCATATCGGGTGTTATTAGTGAAAAGGAGAGTGATGTGGTTGTTAATGTGGTGGGTGGAGATTTTCTTTGTTTTTCTTCTTAAAAAGTTGCATCACAGGACCGTTCAGATACCTGGCCCTCAGAAACAGGTACCAGGCTGCACCCTGCTTTTAAAATAATCACCTCCTGATGTTTGCTTGTTGCAGGTTCCCAGTGTCAAACTCGACTCGATCTCCAGGAAAAGAGAGGAATTTAAGTCAAAGGGACACGAATAAAAGCATCAGTCCTCTACTGTAAATGGACACGGTGAAGATCTCGTAAAGGACGCGTATTTCAGCCTCTCCCCGTGTCCTCTCCCTGGATATCCCTTGACTCTTTGAGGCGCGCTACACAGAGAGCCACGGAGATGGACGTGGCGGCTGATCAGCCCCGCTGGATGCATCACCACGCCGTGCTGAACGGACAACACCCGGACTCTCACCACCCCGGCCTGGGGCACAGCTACATGGAGCCCACGGCGCAGCTCCTGCCTCCGGATGAGGTGGATGTTTTCTTTAATCACCTGGACTCACAAGGAAACCCGTACTACCACAACTCTGCCAGGGCCAGAGTGTCCTACAGCCAAGCGCACGGTAAGACGGAGCCACTAACTTTAACCAACGCACACCAGACAGAAACGCAGAGCTGGCTGCAGTTGTAAAGCAACTTTTTTTTTCTTTTTCTAAAAAACAATTGCCTACAGGGTTCAGTTGTTTTTCATATGGAAACATTCGGGTGATTATATTGCAACACAATCCGAGGATCAAACATCAAAGTGTCGAAACGTTAATTAAAATGTGGATTCTTTTCTGGCATTATAAACACACTGCTGGTTTAGGAGTCGGATAAACTGGTGTGTTAGCTGTCACGTTATTTCCCCCTGTTTTGACATTTGAATTGTATAAAAGTAAAAACATCTTGAAATTAAATAACACAAACTATAGCATGTGTAAATCTGTACAATCGGGAACGGGTTGTTTTTTTTTAAATGCGTATTTTTGTTCAGGAAATGCTGGCTGTGTTGTCTATTTTTGTGGATTCTGACAAATCGTGTAAACAACACGTTTAATTCCGGCCATCGTGTCCAGTGGATCAACAAGTCTCGGTTATTTTTGCATCCTAACCTGCGCGCCACAGAGTTCCGCTAAACGCCGAATCAGCCTGTCGCCATCTCTGTAATAAATAACCTGCTTTTTTTTGTTGCGTTATTTCACAGCTCGTCTGACTGGGTCTCAGGTCTGCCGGCCTCATCTTATCCACAGCCCGGGGATTTCATGGCTGGACGGAGGGAAAGCAGCCCTGTCGGCTCACCACCACCACAACGCCTGGGCCGTCAGCCCCTTCAGCAAGCCCAGCCTGCACCACGCGGGCTCCGCGTCCCCCGGCGGCCTCTCCGCCGTCTACCCGTGCGGCAGCAACTCGAACACGGTCTCCGCGTCCTCGTTAACGCCGCCGTCCCACTCCAGCCCCCATCTGTACGCTTTCCCCCCTACGCCGCCAAAGGACGTATCGCCGGACTCGGGGGCCGCGTCTCCCTCCGCCACCAGAATGGACGAGAAGGATTCTATCAAATACCAAGTGTCGTTGGCGGAGGGGATGAAGATGGAGGGCTGCAGTTCTCTGAGGAGCAGCCTGGCCTCCATGAGCGCTCAGACCCCCTCCACCCACCACCCCATACCGACGTACCCCACCTACTCTCTCCCGGCTGCGCATGAGTACGGCAGCAGTCTGTTTCACCCGGGCAGCCTGCTGGGAGCATCGTCCTGCTTCACCCCCAAGAACAAAGGCAAGACACGGTCCTGCACCGGTGAGTCTAGTGGGAACACATCAAAGACCAGTTCGAGAAATGAAATATAATAAATTAAATATGAAAATACCCAGACAGTATTTTGACTTAGAGGCTGTCTCTGAGGTTATATAATGATCGTATCACAGGTCACTGTTTTGATAGCGAGTTAGTGGCAATTAAATGAAACTAAGTGACTCTCATGGTTTTAAGAAGTAACTCAATATATATTTTTTAAATGCCCGGTGGTGCTACATATTTGCGCATATTATAGTGGAGCTTTGCATCGTTTTTGCATTATGCAACAAATTGAACTCATATACTACTACTGTCAATATTCCTATTTCACGATTACATTAAAGAACACACACAAACACCGCTATTAAAATCGAAGTCGTTTATAAAGCTTATCCTACATAAAGTATATCTGTAAGATTATCATCACACACCTATAGCCAATACAGTGATCAAAGGAAATAACATGTATGGTATTTAAAGGAACAACATTTAAACCAAAAAAAGCCCAATAACCTTAATGAGAATTCTTTTTTCTTTGACATATGCAAGAAACCCTCCTGTAATATGAACCCATTTACTGTTTAAAATTGAAACAGCCTGTAAAAGCCATTTATTATATCCCAAATGTCACCAGATCAATTTATTCAAATTGATTCTGTATGACTCTAAACGCAGGCTGTGATTTGAGCATCATCAAGTTTCTTTATAATTAAAAAATTGTATTAGAATAATAAATATGAACGATAATAGTATTTTTTCAATAAATGCTTTCAGAGGCCTAAGTCTGCACTCGACAGTCCTCTAACACAGAGCGACTTTGATAATCTTCTTTTGTTCGCCGTGACTCTGTAATTACGCCTGAGCTGGCCGCGGCAGCACAGCGACCTGGATCCAGCCCAGAGGTGTGAAAGGAAGATCCGCAGGTGCACAGAGCCAAAAGCTCAGTATTTAGGCTACAAGTCGCGTCTCTGTTACACAAGACATGAAAACATTGTCCTGATTGTTACTTGATTACAGAGCAAGAGACTCCCAGCGTAAACCTGATTGTGTTTAACCCGTTTATTAACGGGGATACAGTGCAGGGTAAGCTAAACGCCCCTTGAATAACTTGTTTTTATTAGGCTAAGTACGAGCTGACATCTAAACTGGCTGCAAAATATATTTTTATGGGATAGGTAAAATGACACTGTCGTCATAAAAATGTAAAATATTGAGTTAAATACGTTTGTTTTGTTTTAAAAGGCTGCTGTTTGGTTCAACTCAATTTTTTCTAATTTATTTTGTAAAGTGGGATTAAATGGCTCTGCTTTTATAAAATAATATGTGTATATTATTCACCACCAAGCAATGTGCAGGACATTGAATCATTGGTGTTGAACTGATGTTATAGAGGCTGACAGAGCACTGATTGTACAGCAAACTCTTCCTCAACTTTTAGTGGATTTTGTGCTTCTGCTAATGCACAGCTATACAAGAGTCCCTTTATAATCCAGTATACTAAATGCATATACTGTTTCTCTCTCTTTATTCTTAAAAACAAAGAGTCAGTGGGTAAAAAAAGTTAAATATGTGCACTTTCATTTATAATTAAAGGTGGTGGAAATGCGGAAAAATATCTGACATGTCCACACAAATGCACATATAACTAATTCAGAAAAGTACCCCTATACATTATTAGATACATTTGCAATACTTTGTAGTTTGGTGACCATGCACACAACCATCATATTCAACAAATGTGCTTGAAAGCTGCATCAGAAAGTAGGGGGGAATTGTTTTTCCAGATATGAAATTTAATTTCACAAATGTCCCTGTGTGTTCTCCTTCAGAGGGCCGCGAGTGTGTAAACTGTGGAGCCACCTCTACACCTCTGTGGAGACGGGACAGCACCGGGCACTACCTGTGCAATGCCTGCGGGCTGTACCACAAGATGAATGGCCAGAACAGACCGCTCATCAAACCCAAACGCAGGCTGGTGAGTCCCATCAGTGTACAAGAGAGAGGGGCAGTGAACGAGTGTGTGTGCGGTGGCAGTAAATAAAACGAGTGTAAGGAGGAGGGAGGGGAGGGAGGAGGTACAATGCCAGGAAAGTTATATTTTCCCAATCAGTTTCCAGGAATTGTGTTTCTCACTCACCTCTTGCTCCTTCAGCTCCGGCTGTTAGCAGAGTGGGACTATCTGTGTTGTTTCTGTTATCATTATTACTGCTACTTCTGATACTGTCACTGATAGCGGGGCCAGAACACCATCCCTCGAAACAACAAAGGACCTCGCTGACAGTGTATTGCTCATAATGCTGCTTTTTATTTATTTATAGGGCAAGGTGTTGTTTTTATTATGACACGTGGGCAGCAGAGCTTCCATGTGTCTCCAAATGTGGTGATTTTCAATTTTCCAAAAAAACTTAAGGATTAAGCTTTCATTTTGGGTCCTTTAATTTAAGCTATAGCGAGCCATTAAAAAGCTATTGGATTATGTGAAAAATGCATTGTCACAAAGCTGAACACTGGGATACGTGGTTTTCAATGGACAGTGAGAGTCTGTCTCAGTGTGAAGGGGATAAAGCAGCTTTGGAGTTGGCTAAAGTCAGATCTTTCAACTTCATATATTAGTGTTTCCCACCTTCAGGTCACACTAAAAATCATTAATGTTTAAACACATTTGTTCAGAAATGCCATACCAGGTTAGGGGAGTCACAGTTTTAAAGGGTAACATATTATTTCAATGAAATACTTGAAAGTCAAGCATTAAATCAGAATAAACTCCTTAAAAATATTTAGTTGCATGATCATTTTTGACGTTTTCTGGACTTTAGGTGCTTAAATAAATGACAAAGCAATATATTTGCAGCCTCTATGTATTCGTGTAACCCCGTGCACCAGGAGGCAGCTGTGAAGTGAAGCCAGTGTTAGCAGAGTCAACAGACAATGCTCATTAAACCAGTAGTAGCCTAATTAACAGTGTACGGCAGTGGGCCATTAGGACTTGTGGAAGTGCTTTTCAATTGTTTTATTTTGAAGGAACCCTGGATGAACTCGACAGTATGAGTTGGGAAAAGCGATAACACATCTACAAGCAGAATTTGTTTCAATGAAAGCAGCGTTTCTGTAATCAATAAAGCATTGTTTAATCTAATTAGACAAAAGTGTTCGAGAAAAGACAAGAGTAATCGACAAAATACATTATTTTGCGAACATCGTGATTATAATTTTGAGGCAATCATCAAAATGAGTTTAAGAGAAAAAGCCTTTTTCTTCACCTAATCAGAGTCTGTTTGTTGACGCACGGTTAATGTGATTCTACGTCGCTACGACTTACAGGTCTAAGTCTATCCTGTACTGACATGCAGACTACGTATGCAAACAACTGTCTGCTTTTCACAAAATATACGAGGGTTTATTTCAGCCTCCTTTCGCTATAACAGCGTATGCAGCCATATATCAGGCAGCTGGTTTCCGTGTGGCTCGGCCGGAGCTCGCTGTGCTGCGCAGCTTCTTGTGTGCAGTGGCAGCAGCAGCCTTCCACTTGTTTCCTATCCGGATATCTGACCGGTCCAGATAAAGCAGCCGGACCAGCGCCTGTTTCCTCCCGCGGGCCCCTAACTATAGGCTCAGACCTCATTTCATAGTGGTCAAGCTCTCCGTCCATGGCAGAGAGAAAGTACAGCACAGTGATCATCCCAAAAAAAAAAAACGAGGGTTGGGAAAGTTATGGAAGCTGACGCGTGAAACTAAAAGGGCAAACCAGTATTAATAGAAAGAAACCCGAATTATTATAGAAAATATCTGGGTAATTTCATGTTTTATAAGATAAGACATTTATTAGCACATCTGGACCGAGGGTGCGGATGAATGTATTAATTTCCTGTTGTGGAAATAAAAGCATGAAATGGTCAAGTGTGAAGAATCCATCAGGACTGACATGAGACTCTGCTGTCAGGGCTCCTCATTCATCATTTTAAACTAGTTAAGTACTCAGCTTTGTGCACTGAGCATGTGGAATAACAAATGTTCTGTATCAAATTACCATTCCCCATGTGACATCTTGTTTATATATTTTGATTTAAAATCTGCTGTCAAAACATCAAGGAGGTAACTCCTGATGGCTAATAAACTAATGGTTCAAGTTATGTTTGAAGCAAAAATTACAAAGGTTCCAGAACTGTGAATATTTGAAGGTTTTCTTACTCTTGATTATAGTAAACTGAATATTTTATTGTTTTGGACTGTTGGTCCAACAAAAGACATTTGGAAATGGGAACTTTCTGAGCTTTTATAAACAAAATGATGAATCTATTCATTGAAAAAAAATAAGAAAATGAATTAAAACTAATAATCGTTAGTTGTGGATCTAATGTCATGAAACTGTTGAGATCAACAGAATACAAAGTTCAACCAATTTCATACATTGTTCTGAAATACATCCTTAATTTATTCTTAAACTGATGAGTGCTGTCTGCTTGTGCGCTGAGCTCTAATCAAAAACTTAATCCATATTTCTTCCACAGTCTGCTGCCAGACGAGCGGGCACCTGTTGTGCTAACTGTCAGACGACCACCACCACACTCTGGCGGCGCAATGCAAATGGAGACCCGGTGTGCAATGCCTGTGGCCTCTATTATAAACTGCATAACGTAAGTCTTTGACTGCTGATCGCCAAGTTGGGCTCATACAAAGCCAGCAGGGTCAAGTAGACGGGAAGCGGGCAGGCAGGTTACACTGATTGTTGAGGGAGAAAAGAGAAAGAGAGAGAGAGAGAGAGGGTTGTTTTACTCTCAGACACTGCTGGACTCGTTGGTGTTTTCTTTCTTTGTCCTTTATTGTTTCCATGGTAGGCGTAATCCCCTTGAGAGTCACAATGGTGGGACTGTTGTTAAGTGGGACTGCCATAAGGCCAGTTTCCATTTGAATAGCATTAAGGCTGGCGACTTCAAAATAGATAATAGGTACTAGCGATGTATATTTCTTGAAGGATGTATCTGATGATATTCTATATTTGTTTTATTGTCAACACTTGTTGATCCCTCTATTGCCTGTGTAGCCACTGCCTGATACAGCTCTCCCAGAGCACCAAATGTGTATAAATCCGCAGCTGGAAGTAGTCCCCTAGAAATGCACTATTTACTTCTCTTTGAGTAATGTTTGCTACAAGGTAACAGTGCCCGGCTGTTTTAGGGAATTATTGATCTTATTGAGATTATTTAAAAAAATGTTTGGTTTGAACTTCTCCTTCAAACTTCAGTGCTCACAGATCACTCACCTCCTCACTTCTCGCTCTCTACACAGGTGAATAGACCTATGACCATGAAAAAGGAGGGAATACAGACACGCAACCGAAAAATGTCTAACAAATCCAAAAAGAGCAAGCGGTGCAGCGATAGCTACGAGGAGTTTTCCAAAAGCCTGCACGACAAGAGCTCTCCCTTCAGCGCCACCTCTCTGGCAGGACACATGTCCATGGGCCACTTGCCGCCTTTCAGCCACCCTGGACACATGCTTCCCACCCCGATCCACTCTTCCTTTGGGCACCCACACCACTCTAACATGGTGACGGCCATGGGCTGAGAGGGTGAGGAGAGGGGTTACCAAGAACGCTGGGGAACCTGATATGGTTGTGTGAACAGGGATGAGGGTCTCACTAGAGGACAGTGTGTACAATGTTACAGACATGCAGTTTGTGTGTCTTTGTCTTTGATTGTCTCTTGATTGTCTCTTGATTGATTATACCGATGGTATGTTGGAGAACAGCTGTATCGTCAGAAGAAAGGACCTTTTTACTCCTTATCTATAGGTACCTATTTTGATTGAGGAAGACAGAGAGAGAGAGAGATTCTGCTTTCTGTCGGCCAGGCACACACATGTAAACACAAAAATGTCATTGCACCTCATAGTTTTATCCCGACTGACAGCCTGATGGACTGCAGTGAGGTTCAGAATGTGCCGAACAGGTTTATAGTAACTGTGAATATTGTAAATGTGTGAGACCGAAGGGGACGTCCCAGACAGAGCCATCCCCTTCACAATATTAAATGAAAATTATGCTGGATTTTTTTGCTTATGGACAATTTTAAAGGAATTTTCACAAAAGAAACAAGCAAACAAAAAAAGGTTTATGAATCCTAATTTGACACTGTTTATTATAATTATTGTTATTATAATTATTATTGTTATTCAGATAATTTATTTTCACTGCCTTTTGTTCTTTTACTATATCACCTTAATCATAATATGGATACTGTTAACCCAGTTATGAATATATTTTTAGCTGAAGCGCTTTCTCTGAGCTGGTCAACATTTATACTCATAAGAAATAAAGACATCAAGTTTGTTATCCCATCTTCTCCTTCTGTTTAATATCCAATATCCAATATTTAAGTCTTCATATTAGGAACATTTGTGCCATCCTGTGCTCCATACTGGGACAAGGTACCATGTTGAACTTGAGAAACGCAAAAGTGCATGTCTTGTCCCTTTACATTAACACATTATTAGACTTAATATTATATTATTACTTAATACAATTGGAAGCTAAAACGTCAGTAACACCTATTTGTTTCTTTGTACCATTATAATAACTGTATCTGTAGCTTTCTCTTGCATCTATGTTTATCTCTGGAGCAACAGATTAAAGAAATAGTTCAACATTTTGAGAAATATGCTAATTCCTTTCCAGTTTGGAAACATCAATACAGTTAGCCTGCCTCTGTCCAAAGATTATAAAATCCAACAACAAACACCTATAAATGCCTTCCAGAAATTTCCAGTAATGTTACTGCACCAGGCCAAGAAATGTAACCCATAAAACCACAACACATTTGTTATTTGTATGGATGAAACAGACAAGCTTTAGAGGAGCTGATAGGCAGATTTTGTCATGTTTGGAAAGAGCCTAGCTAGCTGTTTCCTGTCTTTGTGCTAAGCTAAGCTACCCACCTGCTGGCTGTGGTGTCATATTTACCATACAGACATAAGAGTGGTATCAATCTCTTCATTTAAATCTCGGCAAAACATGTCTTAAAGCGAAATGTTGGACTATACCTTTAACCAGCCCCTTTACCTTCACAAACCTGCTCCACAGGTGGTGCTAATGTTGCAATGTGAGGAACATCTTAATTAGGGTTGAAATATTATGTATTGTAACAATCAATTAGCCTCTGTATCATGACTATTGATCAACACTTCTACCATCCTGCCAGAGTCAGAGAATCCATGTTTACTATTTCTTACCTGTCACAAAAAGCTGGTGGTGAAAATCTGGTGGACATTGCATACTGTTGATATTAAAGAAACCATATAAAAGCAGCAGTGATGACTGGGGACATTTATTTCCCTTCTGGAAGGATTCTACAAACGTAAACTTTGATAAGACAAAGAAAAAACTACTACAACATCATCCTGTTAACACAAGCTACCATGGTAGTTATATTTATAAAACAATCATTAAAAGATCATGTTTGCTGTCTGACCAGGATATGGGAGGACTTTTGTAACATTAAACATCATGGCTGCATAATAAGCCATCCCTATGATCTCCTTACAGCACAACCTTTGCCGCAATTCTCAACAGTACAGTATCGATTCATTCAAGTTGCCCCCCAAACCATTGTTGACACTTTCTCATAAGGAGGTTACTTCACTGAGCAGTGGAGATTAGTGCTGTTGACAGAAACTGAGCAGGTTGAGCCATATGTTCCCACAATTACTTAACCAGTTGCATCTGCTCATTGGATAATGCACTTATGAAATTGGCCTTCTCATTATCAGCCTGTTACATGACGCTAGTCTTACAGTGATATAAGACATTTAAGCTTTTATTATAGATGATGTGTATTTTTCATCACTGCTAACTATGTTTCATATGTTTTAGATCTTTGCATGTGATGTTCCTCCTTTACAAGTTACAGAGTTTCAGTCATTGTTCTCAGTTGCAAACCTACAAAGTAGCTTGACATAAGTAATTAATCACGGTGAACATCACACCTGCTTTGGGGTTAGAGAAACATTGTCATTGTGTGGTAGTGCAGTGGCAAACCTTTTAAATCATATCACATGTTTTAACTGCAACAATAACTCTGACACAAATAAAATGCATTCAATTTGAAATATTATCCACCTCAAGCGAGTTTAACGCCTGTGACTGTTATTTTAATGCCAGGATAAAATGCACGGTAAAAATTTTAAAAAGTGTGATATACTTGAAAATGATGAGGAGTAATGTAAACCATACACTCGAGGAGTTTAGTAAATGCAAAGACAATATCAAAGTGTTTCACTCTTGTCTTGTGATGCAGATTTAAGCTCCCGAGAAAGCAGAAGGCTGTCACTGCCCTGAGGCCAACGCAGTGAGCCTTGAGATGACACACAGTTCAGGTTCAACCCAAGTACAGCAGCATGCAGCCTCCTCTCAAGACTTCCCTGACCTCTCACCCTGGAAGCACTTACTGTGTCATTCTTCCAGGTCCTCCCACACTGCACTTATTCACAGACCCTGGTTAAAGTCTTTTTCAAGGTGAACATCTCTGAGGATCTTTGTGGAGGAGGAGTTTGGGGTCTGGGTGGGCATCCTAAATCAGCTCACTGGTGACATGTATAGCTCCCACCATTGCACAAGCTCCCCCTCCTTAGACCACTTGTTTTTCTACCAAACTCAATTAGTGGAATCAAAAGCAAGGCCAGAATTGACTTCAGAGGAGTGAGTTAGCAGAGAGATTGTGATAAAGGAGATGAAAGGGGGGAAAAGTAGATTTTTATCCAGTTCAGAGCCCTAATAATGAAGAAGGCAAGGTTAGGGTCTACTAAAAGTGGAAGAAAACAACTCATCCACATTACATCTGGATCCTCAGATGCCAAAGTTGGTTAAAGAAAATATATTTTAGAACTAGTAAGGATTCTCTGGCTGGTCTAAGTTGTAGAAAACATGCAAGATATAAATTATCCTTTAAGTTCTTCATATTACAAAAAAGTTAACATGTAAGTTAAGTTAAAATGTGGCTTTCTCTCTGTTTTCAAGCAGATTTTTTCTGTTGATGGTTGTGTAATAAAGGTCTCGTTCTATTAAGAGAAAATATAATAAATCAATTCTAATGCAGACTGTTGTGTCAATCATCATTTTAAAATCAGTGATTAAATTATGACTACGGTTTTGGGATCTGCAGAAAATTCCTCCTCCAGAGAATTAATAGTGACTATGATTTTCTGAGCAACGAGCACAAAGGGTGTGATGATGTAAGATGAAAAATGTATGTTGACTGTGAGGCTCTGCTGCTGTGTCATGCACAGTCAGCTGCTTTGGACTGTTGAACAAAAACTGTAAGTTTGTGTTTTCTTCTATGATAAACAAAAGTGCAATACTGATGAAGGAAATTCATTTTAACAGAAAACTTTATCAAAATAATATTCATATATTTCCAGTTAATTACAGTTGTCTTAAATGCCTTATCTTCATGGGGTTTCTAAACTGTTATGGGTGGCCCAGGACGACCAGGCCTTGCTCCCAACAACAAGTCTACTGTATCGGTTCAACATTTTTAAGAATTGATAATACAACCAATCAGACTATTGTCTGCACTGTGTGCTGCAACTCAATATTGATGTAGTGTTTAACCTGCGATGCAGTCATTTCATTTGCAACAGCACTGCCCCACACTGCACTGAGATGTTTCCAATCTGCACCGATGGGACTCCATCTACAATCTGGGACGAGCTTCAGTGAGATCTTGGTTTGACAGGAGGGCTGAAATGCACAGAAGAAAAAGACATGTCCCAGAGGAGGAATGAACGACACATCACTGACAAAACTTTCAGATCCACAGAGGCTGACACTGACATTCTCTCTCTGAGTCTAAGTGTGGAGATATGTGGAGTTGTAGTTTCCACCAAGGTACAGAGACTCTTACAGAATTTCTTAAAACAGGAGATATCATAATGTAGACACTAAAGTGAGATAAGCTTCCTCCAAGCAGGAACAAAACAAAACAGGAAAATGAAGACAGGAAACAAGTATGACGATAAATGAGGACAAAAGAGAGTAATCTAGGCACATTTATCCCCATGTCACCATGTTGCCGCTGGGATGCACACCAGAGACACACAGATGTACACACTAGCATGCTCGTAATGCACACACTGTACAGGCACACACACACACACACTCTGTGACTGTAGGCCGGGCTCTGAAGAAAAGGTAGAACATGCTGACACACAGTGCATTCTCTCTGAAAAGTGGGACACCCTCCAACCACCTGATCCACAGCCACTGACAAGTCCCTTTCAAACTGCTTTTCTTCTCCTGTGTGAGGCAGACAAATTCATCCCTCTTGTCTCCAAACAATCACCTCTTTTCTTCTGCCAGTTGCACCAATGAAAGAAGGAGGGAGGGTCCAGGAGAAAGGGAAGGAGGGAGGGAGAAATACATCTGCCCCACAGAGCTGCACTGAAGGCACTGAAGGCACTAGGCTCCTGTGTGTTAGGGCCCCTGGGACTGGGCGTCTGGGCCCCACTATCTTATAACACAGTTGATAAAAAGCCCAGGGCTCAGCCCTCAGGAAATCTGAGAGGCGGAGTATCTAGGCCGGGAGGGCAAGAAAGAGGGAAAGAGGGACAAATTATGTCAGGTACGTTGCACCTATGCTGGCTCATATATGCCCAAAGCTGGGGTTTGCTTGAAACGAACTAGTTATGACATGTAATGAGACCATGTCAGAAGGCAAAAGTGTTTGAACCTGTTCCAAATGACCACACTCCAAGGTGGGGCCAAAATCCCGCTGCCATAAGTCAAGTGTTCATCTAAACTGCAATCTTTAGTGCAATTTTGAACCAAATTTCCAGACAACTGGTAAAAGAAAATAGGAACTGATTCCATTTACTACGTTTATGTCAATATTAAGAGTTGGCGGTGCTAATGCTTCAGGTGTGTGTAATTAACCTATCACAGAAGAAGAGCGCACCACAAGATGATGTAATTTAAACAGCGCCATGTCAAACCCCAAACGAACCAAAACGATGTGGAGGAAGAATAATGTGATAATCTTGTGACTGCAAAACACCTCTGAGGTCACAGTTCAGGATCCGCTGGCAGACATTCAGTCTTTTGCTCAAGGACACTTCAGACGAATCTCTGCGTCACTGCACACATGTAGACACACAAACACCAACAATGCACTCACTGTAGAGTTTGCTAACCTCCCTCATTGTGTTTCACGTGTGTGAGGAGATGTCTCAGATATTCAACAGTGTGACACTGGCACACACACATACACACAGCTTCCTAAAGGTTTCTGGACACCCTCCTCCTCTCACGTCGAGGGATGTAACAGTTTTATTTAGCAGTTTTATTACATCACCTCTCCGCACAGCGTCCTCTCTTGTCCACACCCTTTCACTATTTTACAGTTACCTTTCACTTCCACTCCAGTGCCACAAAAATGTCACGTCTCTTCAGTTGGCAGCATCCAACACAAACGTCTTCCTTTGCTGTCAACTCTGCAACTCTCTCTCGATCACATCACACTACTATGTCCTGTGATGGCCATGAGCAGGGATGCTTGAGAAAGTGGAGATAATCATTTCTAGGGGTTTATGCTGGAGGCCAAGCGTCTCTGCTGTTAATGCTGTCTCTGAGGTGACCTTACAGTGACCTGCAGAGCACACAGCAGCTCAGAGCAGAGGCCCCTTTTGAGCCTGGGGACCAATTATTGGAGAGAACAAGAAGAAAAGAGAAACATGTACTACCATGAGAGTTGTGGCGGCACAAAATAACAATAAAACACTCAGAAAGGGGAAGACATGATGAAAGATCTGTGAGAGGAATAGCAGCGAGTTTGAAAAAGACGGAAGAGAGTGTTTGGGGCTTATGTTTGTTAATTTAAATGGTCAGGTTGTTTCAAACAGAGCTGGACAGCATTGAACCCTGCAGCCACAGCACACAGCTCATGTGTTGCAACTCCAGCAATTCTTTACAGCACTCATCTCCCCCAGGCAGATCACAGCTCTGATCTCTCACTCAATGCACTGGAAATGACTGCAGTCAAAACTGATAATGAGCTAAATATGCTAAACTGGACACTCACACACACATGATTACACACACACACACACACACACATCCATAAAGCTTTGATTTCCCTCGTAAGTCTTTGATCGCAAAAATATCCTGATGTGACGTGTGCTGCTGTCTTGTTCCTCTCTTTTTTCTTTTTCTTTTGAGCTGATTGCCTTTTTGACGACTGCACCTCCTATCACCCTCCACATCAAACTGCTTTTCATTTCCTCCCCTTTTTATTACTTTTGTCTCAATTTGTGTGGTTTGACTCTTTAACCCTTCCGACACCGTGCTGGGCACCAGGGTAGTCTGGCATTAACTTATCCTGCTATTTTTTTTTACTCTTTCACACAGAATTGTAAAAGTCATAACAAATACATTTTCTCTCGTGTCTCCAGAAACATTCAAGTGATCTCATATAGATCCACAAGAAAAGCGTTCACACACTTAAACGGGGCGAGGGATGGAAATCGAGCCAAGAGAAACTGGAGACATGGATGTGAGAAAAAAAGAGAAAAAGAAAAGAAAGTGACAGACATGAATCCGCCTCACCTGTAGCTTCTGCTGCTACTGAGTGCTGTACATAACCCAGCAGACCCCCCCCCATCACCACCTCCTCCTGCACTATCCAGCCACATGTCTCTGTAACCATTTCCACACACCTCCAACAGCTTCTTCACATCTTTAATTTCACTTCTATTCTTGCGATGGCCACAACTCCCTGTTGTATTGTCCTTTATACAGCCCCGACATAATGAGGCTGTTTGTCACCTGCAGAAGAGCCATTTTGTGCAGACATGACTGCAGGCATTTGTAGCTGCTACAGCTCAGTGAGCTAGTAGACAATGTGTGTTTCCTAAACCATTTAACCCCATTAACCAATTAACCATCACTCACTTACATGCAGACCTGCACACACACACACACACACACACACACACACACACACACACACACATTCAGACACCTGTATGCATAGACATCTGAGATCTAATGAGACCATGTGAGACCATCTTAACAAGTTATTTTATCTGGTATTGAGTCTTATGGGACATTTGGAGTACAGCACATACACAAAGAATAATCAAATTTGAGCAAACAAAAACCTCCTCTGTGTTCAATAAATGTCTTGTGTGTTTGCTATTATCAACGACATTTAAATTAAATTTGCTGTCAAGAACATTCTGTACAAACATTAACGTTAATTCATATGGTAGTATGTTCCTCCCAAAGTGTACAGCAATTGTCGTTGTAAAATGCTGGTATATAAATGTCATTTAGGAGTGGGAGAAAAAAGAGCTAGATCTGGAGGATATCAGCTACTGAAACATACAAATATCAGGAAGTTGACCCTTTCTTCCTCAATCTATCAAGCTCACAGTGCAACTGAAGCCTTTTCACATTCCTCTCCATTCAAGCCCTTCTTCGGGTTTGTTCTCCTGACCTGCTGATGCGTGAGTTAGATATCCTCCGAGCGGCCTCCCTCCGCGGCGTGCCACCGCACCACGACCAGAGACGGGTGGGGGTTAGGAGACTGGCTTCAGTACAATGTTTTTACTGTGTAGTGGGTAGACCTCAGCCATTGTGAGGGTCCTGGAGTCAATGTGGGCCCAAGCTGAGCCACTTACATCAGTCTGAGCTGGGAGACTTTGACCTTAACAATTATAGACAATATTAGGCACAAAATCCAATGTCAAAGACTGATAAAACAATATACTAAGAAGAAATGTTTACACTGCTGTGTATAAAATAAAACTCACAAAAAACAGAGGCATGGTGTGAGTTACTGCCCCACGTCTATCATGTGAACACAGATATTCACATGATATTCACAGATAGTCATCCTGCCACTGCACAGTTTAAGGAAATTCACTTTTCTCCTCTAAACTGGATCTTTTGCGAAATGAACATGATCAAACTGCTCACTTACAGCCTCTTATTATGCTTTTTAGTGTCATTTAAGAAAATACTTCCTTCATGAACCACTGCCCCAGGCTACATATGAGGACAATATGAGACGCTCAGATTGCTGTGAAAACGCAACCAAGAAGCTCCGGCACAATCGCTGTGGATTGAGTGACGCTGTGAGGTTATTAGTCCATGTTCTGAAACCTCACCCTACTCACCTTCACTCATCTCCACCTATAAATTACACCTTGTACTGTGATCCTGTTACACCCGCATGAAGATGAGCCCGTACACCAGTGTTGATGAACCTTAGTCTGTCACAACAACACATTTTCTGCTTTTTATTAACACTCAAGGATTTATTTCTCTTTTTAATGTTCATTTAGTACAATATGATAGTTGGAAAACATGAAATGGAGAACTTGCACCTCCAAAACATCGTATTTTCTTCAGGAGTCAAAATGTTTAATAATGGCACTATGCTTACTGTAACTTTATAGCTTTGACATGTACTTCAGATATTCAAATTTGTATTGCACTCAAATACTTTTGAAAAGGTAAAATGACGAGGATAATCCATTTAACTTTGATGTATCAATCTCTTTTTCCTCAAAAGAAAGTCTTCCAAAAATAATCAGTGGCCGTTAACGGAGAGCAGAGAACATCAGAGAGGGACTTATTGGAAGGTATATTCATAATAAATACCGTCACGATACAAGTAGTTCTTTCAAAGTGACCATAATTGTTACCTAGTAGCTTTCAAAACACCCACCTTTGTACATTCACTACAATAGTTACTTTCAACACTTATACTTAAATAATATTTTAAGCATCCTTAGTTAATTTTTTGCTCATTGCAACAAGCTGTGAACACAAGATCTGACATATTGTCGCCTGGTAAAGTTGACATGGCGAGTGTTTTATGTGCTTATTTAGACCTCCAGCAGACACAGAGCCACATTTATTCGAAGTTGTGTTTGTGTCCACCTGAGGAATGTAAGTCCAATATTCCCTCTTATTTCAGCTCTGTTTTTGGTCTCTACCAAACGTCTGAGGGAAATATCTGGCTCTTTAGTTAATACCTGTTTGTTCATCAACATTGATCATTGTTTTTTCACTGAAGACAGCTGCCTGCTGTTGCTGGAAACACAGTTGATGAGCACAGTGAAACTGAACCAAAACAGTAAAGTTGTGGGCCTGAAAACCAAAACAACAAGCTGAAAGACACAAAAATGTAAATCTGAGAGGAACTGCAGAGTCATTTGAACCATTGTGAATGTAAAACTATTGATTAGTGCAGCTTTAAGTTAAGTGTTAATAAGATTTTCTTGCACTTTTTCCACCATTGACTTTAATTTATGTTGTCTATCATTGTCAGAGCTACACTAATCGTAGCTAAACTTTTGACAATCACATGGAATTATACGGCTTGTTCATAAACCATACATGTGTGGTGTGTTACATTAAAATATTCTTTCCATATGTTTGAGATGTATTTGAGAACTCTGAGCACCTTGTGCATGTGTGTGTCGTGACATTACACGACCCTTTCCCCTTTCATTCTCCATTTTGGCTGGACTTGTTCTTTCTTGCATGTGGACTATTGTGTGAGCAAGCACCGCACGTACAGTATATCACATTCACAGACACAAACACACACATACACTCACCTACAGATGGCTTCAGGGCTGCTGAGGGTGTGTGTGTCTGTGTGTGTGGGGAACTTGGTTCCGCGAATTTCTATAACAGGAAGCCAGGCTGGAGTCAGCCCACACACCAAGGATGCTGGGAGGCTGGAGGCTGTGGGCCCCAACCGTGGGAGAGAAAGGAGAGGTAAGAGGAAGTCAGCTTCAGCTCGCCCAGCTAACCGTATATTAACTTGTATCAGCCAGTCAGGGAAATAATGATGAAAAATAAAACGCTGCAGAGGCCTCTGATTCCACTTGGGCAAAAAGAAGGAGTAACATGACTGACAGAAGGCACACGTCCTCTATTAACACTAAACCCAGCTCCACCTCATCTGTCTCTCACCCCTCTAATCCCTTAATGACAAACCAGTAAGAGGGAGAGTCAGCAGACAGTAGGAAAGAGAAAAGAGTGAAGACAACAGGGGTAAAAAATAAATAAAATAAAAGTACAAAACAGTAATGAAGAAAAAAAAAAGTGGGCTATAATTGGACATCAGGACACCTACAGGTCAGGCAGTGGAGACGATGCACAATGATTATGGAAAACCATGTGACAAATATTGATTGTTCTCTATATTGTTACAGCTGACCAACGTTCATAAAATGCTACACTTGGAGACAAAGAAAGCGTTTATTTGTGTGTGTGATGTGTGTGTGTGTGTTGTTCAGATTAATACTCCATTGTGAATGGAGAGGGAGGGCTGTGGGGGATCATGTGACAAGAGTCAGACTGAACCCCGGCGCCTACACTCTTCTCACGGGTCATGCAGGGGTCGTCATGTGGCTACTGTGCCCAGTGCC
Organism: Nannoperca obscura; assembly: GCA_036024295.1. Lineage (NCBI taxonomy): Eukaryota > Metazoa > Chordata > Actinopteri > Centrarchiformes > Percichthyidae > Nannoperca > Nannoperca obscura. The sequence goes on from JAVQJL010092018.1 coordinate 45,790, forward strand.
AGATATACGCACGCACACATGCACACACGCACAAGTGTACACAGAGACACAAAAGCATTTAAGCACATACAGTACATTAACAGTTAACAGACACATGGACATGAACACACACACACCAAGAATACAAATGTGATAGCAGAACAACCTGAGGCTAATTGCCACATGACTGTGAGTTTATAATTTGTCCATAGGACACATGTCCTTTTATTATCATGACACGTGTCAGCTTTATTGTCCCTGCTAGTCTTTAATCAATACAATAATTTTCATTTTCACCCTGTACCAACCACAACACATGCTAATATACACTTCCTCTCTGCTCATGTCTATGTCTTCTACTACTACTGCTTCTCCCCTCTCTCCTCTTTTTCCCAGATCATGTAACCTGAGATTCCCATGTTCTGTCCTTTCTGCATATCATGCAGAGCCATTAGTGACATCAACTCAGTTCATACGTGGGCACAGGGAGATCGGGGCAAGGAGACACTGGGGAAATGATGGAGAACAAGCGAGACAGAAGAAAAATATTTTCTGCAGAGTGAAGAGCGACATTATTAAGATAGAAATGAGAGAGCGAGAGTGAGGTGGTCGATCAGGTTTCAGTGTGTTTTCATGTTCTCTCCCCATTACTGTAATGTGCCGGGGCCACTTAACTAATGCTTAAAAGCACTGTGATGCCCGCAATAAACAGCCTTACACAATGAATTAGAGTATGAGAGGCAGAGACAGCCACTGAAAAATGTAGACTGTGCATACTTAACCCCCCCCCTTCCTCTCTCTAAACACACACAGTAAGATGACTAACTTCATTACCCTCCCCATTCCTCTTAGTGAGCGCAGCGAATTGAAACCTAATTACCACACCAGAGCCAAATTAAAAGCTTTTCCTTTCAATGGCTGCAATCCATCTACTGACAAATGAACAGCACCACTTCCACTGTGTTAATGCTCGCTTTCTCCCTCCCTGCATTCAAACATCTTCATTCATGCCAACACACATCCTTTCAAACAACACTGAAGCAACAGCTTTGATACCACCAGCGCATTATCTCCCTTATACTAATATCAATCAAATTTATAAGATATAATATTGGGAATAAAAACCAAATCTGCCAGGTCACGTTTGTTATTCCATAGACTTGGTGTAATCATTTGTAAAACTTCCTTCCAACACCTCAATGAGAGATTACAGTCATCTATTCGTACGTCATCTGTCATGTTGATATTTTCCTTTTCTCTCCCTACTTTTATTTTGATCAATCATCCTCTGCTGTCTTTTTGTTTGTTCTCTCTCGCTGCCCATCTCCACTCCTGTATACCTCTGTCACTTATACAGCTCCTCCGAACTTTGTATAGACTGACAGCCACAGCATATAAGCTAATGAGCAATCCTGCAGATAAAGATACAAAAATAGATCTTATGTTCGATGCATTTCATATTAGTACAACTATCAAAAATGCAGAATTAGATTCATAATTACATAAATCTAAACAATGAGCTTACTCTAAACAATAGCTGACAGTTAATGTTTGGATCATCTATTCAGTTTATTAGTTTTAGCCATGCTAAATGGCAAAACTGAGAAGCTCTATGAGTGCCGGATGTGTGCAGTTGGTCAACAGTCAGTGAGTCCAGCACTTTGGTCCAGACTGAAATATCTTAACAATATATGGTACACACATTTATGTCCCCCTTTGGGTGAATTGTAATCACATTGGTGATCCACTGACTTTTCCTTTAGTGCCATCAAAACTTTAATCAAAACTTTATTAAAACTTTAATTTGTACTTTGGTTTATGACCAAACACCTGCAAAGATCTTTACAGAGCCACTAGCATGGCTGTGGACTCATAGTCTTCTTAATAATCTATCTAGTTATGCATTTACTTCTTTCATCATCTTTTAATTTTCTTTAATACCTCTCCTTCCAGCAACATATGTGCATCTGTCGCAAAGTGTGCTGTATGTGTGTGAGTTTTGATCCCACTTTGTGCTATTTGTGTTTTGTTGAGTGTTGTTTTTTATGCCAAGAAATTGTTCTCAGTGCTTTGAATATATTGGTGCACTCAGTGGAAAGAAAAACTCCCAATAAACTCCAACTCAACTCCCACTATGTTACACATAATCAGTTATGCAATGAACAACTGCCACAGTCATCAGATTGTCCATGAACGTCCATCACAGCAAAAGATATTTGCAGCCCACTGCCATTTCCAAAATAATCTTTTATAAAAAGAATAAGAGTATCTAAAATGTATAGAAGTGCAGGTTACTGTAAGACTTTAAGATGTGCCTGGGATGAAGCGTAATCACTGTTTTACCGTCTGTCCAGCTGTAATTGCACTTAGTAATTAATAATGGCATGTATCAGTTAGAGATCAGATGTTTTGGGTTGTGGGAGGGTATGCTTAATCCAATGATGTCTTCTTTTAACAGATAGTGCAGGCTCCCAGACAGCAAGGTTATCAGGCTGGCTCTCTGCTCACTGCCACTTAATGGAGATCGCAGGAGATTGTGGCTCACAAATTCACTATTACCGTTACATTCTGCTATCTTTTCTTGTCTCTGGTATTTCTACTTTTTACAGGGGGGATTTCTGGCTGCGTTATAGGAAACAGCCAACGTCACGATTATTCTGGGAACAAAGATAAAAAGCACTCTCCTTGCCCAAAAAATTTCCAGTCAGTCACTTCTTAATGTGCTGCTCAAAACAAAGATGGTCAATGGAAAACTGGTTTACGACAAGATTCCATCTGATTGATTTACAATGACCCAAACCTTTAAAAACAACCAATGCTAATACATGTAAAGTGTACTTGATTGTGAATGCTCCATCTTAAAATGTATGGTTATCACATGGAGGGCAAAGAGCTCTTTATTTTAAAGTCTTTATCACTAGTCAATCATGGCAGAATGGGTTTGGATTGACGACGGATCACTAGTACTCAGTCTGCAGGTACTAATGTCATTATTGGCCTGCTGGTTCCATCTCTATCTGTCCATCCTAATCCGGTTAGACACAATGAAACAGACCCAGAGGGTCACAGCAGAGGACCCATCCAAAACACATTACTACACTTGCCCTATGTCACCAAAACCTTTCTGTTTCTTATTAGTTTCTTATAAGTGGGCATTGTAATGTTAAAAACTGATTGTGCCAGACAAGTTATATTTTCTGCCTGGCTTGTGGTTGATTGACACAGAAATCATATCTTCCACTGACCTTGTGCATCCCATTACTCCACTCCTATATCTTTGCTCCCCTGGGAGCTGCTTGTAACGGCACTTTGTAGCATCTGTCACATAGTGAATGAGTGATGGTGGTTGTATTTAAATTACTCTGACGACCTTAAACAGTCCTTAAGATAGTGTTTTGTTAACATGTTGTACCGCTAAATACAACAGACTTCCCCTCATAGTTATATCTGGTGACAAATGACATTGTATGCTACAAAATAACTTGGGTAACAACCTACTAATGAAAAGGAAATAAGATATATGGCAAACAGTGCCAAGCACACCAAGATGATTTCTGGCTCATCTACGTAACATACGAAAACAATGAGATAAAGAAGAAGAAGATGACAATCGACTCAGAATAAGGAGGAAAGGAGCTTGTGCAGGTGATGAGGAAGGACAGGATATATAACAAACAAAGAAAGATAACAAATGAAACAGCACACCTGGAACAAAGATAAAGATACAGTGGGCGCATTGCATAACTGTCTGTTTTTGTGCTTGCATATAGGGGTGGTGATTGTTTTATGCAGTCCATAGTTTGTCATTCGAGCGCTCACTCCACTCTTTGCCATGTCAACAAAGCTGTTGGGGTATGCATATAGACTGGGCTTGGTTTGACCGAGTACAGGTGGGGAGTAATGAAGGCGGGAATACAGAGGGACTGAACCCATTCCAGTAAGAGGAAAAATGTAAAAGATGCAGCAAACATGAGAACAAACTGACAGCGAATTCCAGCAAATTGGTTTTTAGCCTTCAGAGGATGCTGTAATTCAATAAATTCAATACAAATTATTAAACTGTATAGCATTAAACAAACAATTATAGTGGTAATGTAGAACAGATGAAGGATTCATGCAAATGGTTGAGGCCATTTACCAGAGTAACTGCATCAAATGGACTTCATCTGAGTTTGCTCAGTTGTCACAGAGACAGATCTGTTGACATGCAAGCTCAGTAGGTTTTAGGATTTCATTGAGTGTGGATTATTTTTGTCAAACCATTATCCTAAAGGTCAAGAATGAATATTCAAGCTTAACTACAGTTGTGTTTACATTCAGTGTAATGTATTGTGTGAATCCTTGAGGCCTGACATACATGTGCAAAGTTGATTTTTGAAACCTGTATTGTCATCCATGAATGAATAGTTTGAGATTTGGAAATGACTACATTTTCTTGTTAAGAGTATGATGAGAAGATTAACCGGCAGCAGCTGGTTAGCTTAGCATAAATACTGGAAATGGGAAAACAGTAAGTCTGTCCAAAGGCAATAAAATCTGCCTATTAGCACCTCTAAAGGTCACCAATTAACATATTATATCTTGTTTGTTTAATCCATACAAAAACCAAAGTTGTAAAAACTACACACGTGGTTTTACAGTGGCTTATGTCCCAGACTACTTCTTGGCTGGGTACAGTAATTTTCTGTAGTCTCCACTCGTTGCCTGGCAACCTCACAGTGATGACACAACCCTAGTTTAATATTTACTGTATAAATCTTCTCAACAAACTTTGCAAAAAAGTAATCGATCAGTGGATTAGCAGAAAACTTAGGAATTTTGGCCTGCATGCATTGCACAGCTGCTTTACTGTAGTCTGCAGCAGGCCTTTTTCACAAGTGTTACTAATAACTTAAACAATGGCACCGTTGTATTTACTGTGTCCCAATGAGCCATGGCAGTAGGAAAGTGAGCCACCAAGCTCAGTACCAGGACACTGAAACCAAAGCAGCTAAATAGAAATCAGCCCTCATCAATTTAATTATTTACACCCGTTAAGTTTTCCTACTGTAACATATCAAAATGTTTACCATGACAAAATAAATTGTGTCATCCTCATACATGTGCGTCCTAATGAATGTGCCAGTAGAGGGTAAAATCCAAACAAATCAAGGACCCCCTCCATAAAACATTGCTCTACAGTGCCACTAGTGGTCAGAAACTGACCCTGCGTACTGTGCTGTTACAAACAGCCAGCTCTCTGAGAGGGTTGAAGAGAGGAGAGGAGAGATGAAAGGCAGTTATATTTCATCTTCATGCAGCGTCACTACACAGGGAGATCAGAGACCAGCAGAGGTCCAGGTCTTATATGGAGCTGCAGTCATCATCTCCCCCTGCGTTGACCAACCAGCCCAAAACACTAAACCGCTCTCCCTTGTTCTTTCGCCTCTCCTCTCCATAACCTTCTTTCACTGTGAGATAAGCACTATGAGTAATCTCCTGCTTTCCTTTCTCCTATTGCACCCTCTAATTTTTAGCTCTCCATTTCTACTTTTACTACTCAGTCATTCTCTTACTCCATCCACCCTGCCCCCCCCCCGCTGAGACGCCCCTTAAACACTCTAGCTTTCACTGCAACAGCAACGACGTCTGAGTCAGAGGCCAAACTTGGCCGTGCCGCTGGGTGTAGAGCGGTAAACAGTAAACACTCAAAAGTGAGGAAAGAGTGCATGGAGGGTGTGTGAATCAGGTCTTTGTCCCTGGCTATAGACAGAGGTGTAAAAGGAGGAGGGATCTGCATGGCTTTGTCCTGGCAACATGATACAGCCAGTGGAGTAAAAAAGAAAGAGGCCTCAATTCAGAAATTAATACCATCTAGTATGTATGTGCCGAGGCCGTGAAGGTGGATTTCATGACAGAAATCATTTAATTTGAAACTATCAGTGATTGCTTTTGAGACTGTTTAAGTGGAAGCAAAAGCACAATGCAGAGAGTGAAACTGTAGACTCTGGTTTTGTGTTTATCAAGAAAGCACCTCTGATGAGCTGATGTTAAAAGCCCAGGTAGAGGGCTGAGGGTCCTCTTCATGAACGCCTGACAGAGGAGCTTTCACACTGCAAAAAGATGTTCTCTAAAATTTGCCCAGAGAAGTTGATTATTTTAATAATTTCAAATGTAAAGCCTGTTTTCTCCCGAGAATGACAATGACACAAATAAAACACTCTCTTAACTCTTAACTCTTTTACTTAAATTGTCTAGTTACCTGCCAATGTGGCATGTAAATGTTTTTCCATTTTTGATTCCAGCATGTACAGTATGTTAAGGAACATAAAGAATTAATGTTGAGAAATTAGGATTATTTCAGTGTGCTTAATGAAACAGTTGCATTACAGAATCAGAATCAGAAATACTTTATTAATCCCAGAAGGGAAATTGCTTTTTGATACAGTTACAATGCTCGATAAAGTGATTGAAAAAAGAATAATAAACAGTAGAAAATAGAGGGTGTAGAGGTGTAGAGGGAGGG
>JAVQJL010092019.1:0-39916 GCA_036024295.1 Nannoperca obscura
GTTCCCACCATGAGCAAGCACTAGGCGACAACGGCAAGGAAAAACTCCCTTTTAACAGGTAGAAACCTCGAGCAGAACCAGGCTCTAGGTGGGCGGTCATCTGCCTCGACCGGTTGGCACAGCCAACATCAGTGTCAGAAGATCAAAATGAGAATATGAATACATATCATTCAGTCAGGATATGGTTGGTGCAAACCTCCTCTGACACAGAGTTCAGTTTTAAACAACAGAACTAATGAGATCTTCACCGTGCTGCAGGAAACAAGACATCTGCCTGTGACGCACAATCGGCTGCGCACGGAAATACATGATACTAAATCTGATTTTGGCAATAATCTATCCCAGAACTATGTCAGGTGGTTTATTAAACACTCCGAGTTCATAAGGAAGCAGTGCAAGTGTTCAGAATCAGTCAGCAGCAATCAGGCGCTTTGAGTCAAGAAGACGACGTCTGGATGGTTTCACTCTTACAAATATTGGCAGCAAGAACTAAGATTCTGGATATCCCTGCTCTAGCTTGACTCCATCTTTACACAAAAACCTGCAATGGATTAAAGAAACTGTATACTTAAGACTATGTTTTTATTTGAATGTCTCTGCTGATATCGTCTGATTATGAATGAACTAAACTATACATCACCATCAAACTAAATGTTGATTGGCTGCCTTTTAAACGGAAAAGTGTACAATCTTAAACATTCCCACAATCTTCTTTACCTGGAAAAGTTAAACAATATCAAGCAGGTGTAAGGCTACAACAAACACATGACAGTGAACCTAAAACAATAAACATCCAGTTTGAGTGATCAAGATTAAAATAAAACTTAATAGCCTGATTACAATACAAAGATTAAGTCTTATTGTACCAGACTAAAAAATATCTTTCAACTCATTTTCGCAGACCCATTGAGCATTTAGTCTAACAGTTTGCAGGATTTCTTTCTGGGAAATCCACAAAGCAGCAGTTTAGTTTTAGCTACAGCAGTGAGCATGATGTAAGAAACCATGTTCCTTAAGTCTCACGGTCGCAGAGACATAAACAACCTGAAGCTTTTGCGTCTTTCTCCAGGAATGCTGCCACTGTGGTCCCCACCAGAGCCGTAGCTAAATATTTAGTCTTTACTACATCCTAAACTGTTTTCCAGAACAGCTTGTATGGAAAATTCAAATCGACATATATACATTATATACACAGACTACAGTTTCAGGTGCACGTGGAGAAGAGGCTTTGGAGAAAAAAATACCAGTGTTTCAGGGTAAGCATAAAAAGTGATGCATCCTGAAGAGAAATAAATTGTCATAGTAAGTAGATTATTTCGATATGTGGAGGAGAACTGCAGCCATCGAAATGTGCAGGAAAACACTGATTTATTTAAGAACCCGGGTCACACAGAAGGTTAAATAAGCACTCAATGAGTATTCTTGTAGCGGAGGGATCAGCGAGCCCTTGTCCACTGTGTGAATCAATCCCTCGAGGCCTGCTGGCTACATTCCTCTCTGGTTTATTTTAAAGCTAAAGGATGAGCAGTGTTCAGGGGAGTGTCTACCCTCCCCCCTCACCAACAAGCAGGGAGGTTCACACAGTCAGTGCTCACATCAAGAGCCCACACTGCTGCTGATGCCAGCTGAGCAACTACACCGATGTGACATCTGCCATTTTCTACTGACCAAAAGCCTTCACGCACTCTAACAAAAGGAAGTACAAATGTGAAGAAGTTGTAAAAGGTCATTATGAAAAGAAAGCACATGACAGCAACCACTGTTAACTGTGCAGGCTAATGGCCAAGATCCCACCATACATTTTTCACAAAAACAAACTCAAGTGAGCCAAACACATTCCTCAAATGTCCATGTTCACTCAAGCTGTTTAGCATGAACCTTGTTATCAGTAAGATACATATTTTCCAAATTAAGTCACATAAATAAAAGGACAAAACAATAAAGAAAAAAGGCCCGAGAAACAGTGATGATACACTCACCTACCACCATCAACGTAAACTCAAATCCTTTTTTTACAGACTTGCGATGAACCTGATTAGGCAGGTTGGCAAATCCGACGTACCCTGGGGTCTCCGGGTTGGTGAACTGCCCCTGCTGTAGAAAAAAAGGCAAAGCGCAAATTCAGGAGAGTCATCATATTTAAAAAAAAAACATGTTTGGTGGTGACATTAAAACTTAAGATGAAAGAAACTAGCTTTGCACATAATTATAACTTCAGCTTAAACTAATTTCTGTCAAAAATGTAAATCCGGTTTGAGTTCAACACGGTTTGGCTATCATTATAGCGATAACATGACAGCCAATGATTAGTGCTAGAGTCGAAACCACTGCGGAGACATCTGTTCACCAACAACCAGGTTGTTTAGGAGGGCAACAGCGTCTTCTCTGCAGTCTATTTGTAAAAGACCGTCCACCCATCATTCCAGTGTTTATGGCCCTTTCCTTCACATAGCAAGTCGAACCAATGACAAGCAGGCCAATAGGACGGCATTTAACCACCCCTGTAGCAATGCTAGACAGCAGCAAATCTATATCAAATATAAAAAGGTACACGTTCCTTATATAGTTTGCTCATTTTGGCCACACACTGTTGAAAGATTTATAAACCCTGCCTTCCCCGTCCTTTCAGCAAAGGTCATGACTGACCAGCCTGATAAGCAGTGTGTTCTTGCTTTGCCCTTGGGCCTTTTAACCAGCATAAAGCTACAGCAGTGAGTCATAAGGATGGCGAGCAGCACACTGAGCATAGGCCAGAGTGATCCAGCATCCAACGAGTGATATTTGTGATTTGAACAACAATACAATGGAGAAGATAATGTGAGAAAAGCAGGAAAATACACCATGTCCCAATGAAATTAATGTGAAAGCTTAGTTTAAAAAAGCTCTGGACTGAGTTAAAAGACAACAGCAGACTTTTTGTTTATAGGCTATTTATAACAAAACCAAAATACCTCAAATAAAGTTTTAACTCAGGGCATACACACAGAGCTATCGGATCACTCTTAATGCTAAGCCATCAGTCTTGACAGGCAGCCACCAAGGCAGATGTAGGAATCTGGTGTTACTGCATACTGTATCGGTTTAGATATATCTGGTTTCTGTTTTGCGAGACTCACCTTCATTTTGTCGGCCTGAGACATTTTGTTCTCCTTGTTAAACCTGAAAGAAAAGACAAGACTGCATCACATACTGAGAGACAGAAACAACTGTTTGTATAACCTCTGTGGACCTTTTCTGAAATGGAGGCAACATTAATTCATATAGTTGCACACTTACAGGCTTCACTTTGTGAGAGACAGGACGTCCGGTTTGTGCTCAGAAAGGTTTGTGAGAGTGCTGCGTCTCACCACAAAACAAAAAAAAAATCCTTTTCCTGTTAAGATAGCTGCATCCTACTACAGCGCCATGATTTGAGGATAATAGATTAAGCTATGCGTATGGCATTAATCCGACAGTTATCATATATGAACTGCCTTGTTGCTGAATGATATTCAAACACTAAATGAATCGGTCGGAAACACACCCACAGCACTTATTATATACGTTATACAGGTCTCTATATATGACTCAGTATAACCGGGCAATATATATGTTTAGGAGTTAGTTTGAGCCACCTAGGGTACTTATATAAATATGTAACGCCAACAACAAACAAACATTAGGCTACTAGCTTATTTTCTTTAATATAGGGGTATTGGAAATTAGCTGGTTAATTAGCAACGGCTGTTTTCATAACGGTAACAACCCATCAACAAGCACTACTTTGTGGTCATTCTTGTTCTTGAAAAGTTATTAAAATGAACACAAATCAATGATGTTCACAAAGCTAACAGTACGCGTTAGCTGTTCAATAAACTGTTACGAGACAAGCTTAGCATAGCGTTAACTACTAACTAGCCAAGTAGCTTCCTCTGTAGGATGTGAACTTAAACAGCTAATGCTAGCGTCGTCGGTTTAACTGCAGTGCCGCGAACAACACAGCATCGATGCAACTTAGTGATGAATTACAGAAATAAGTAGCGTTACCTTACAGTCGAGTATAGTGCAGAAAATAGTGGTACAGAGAAACTAGCCGACGACGAACAGTAGACTTGGCGGACACCTCAAATTCTTCAGATTCCGGTGCAGCAGCTTCCTTTAGCACACAGACCACAATGCACTGGGCGAGAGCAGCAGCAGCAGGGCCAACACTTCAAAACTGGAAACACAGAAAGTCAATATAAGACATTATAAGCTCATTAAAACCAAACCATTATAACCAAGACCATGGCTAGGCCTGGGGGGTATTAACAAAGACACATATCAAATGGAAAAATGTAGGGGTGCTGTTAGAAATCCCAACTAGAGCACTTATGACTCCATCGGTGAGCCCATGGAGTCACCGTCACCTTTCACGCCACTACTAGCACAGTCAGAATATGATAAATATAATGTACTAAATTTAATACAATAAATAAGTATCAGAACCTATTTATAACCTGGCATTTCACATGTGTGATAAAACATTTTTTATTTAAAATAAAAAAAAGCTCCAGAAGAGCTACAGAATGGACTTTGTGGTAATTTTAAATAAAATATAATTCTAAAATAATTTTGTAATTTTTAGTATAATCACTATGTTTTATACTGGTTATATGATACTTAATAGAATGTTATTGCCTTTTATGGTGTTTTCATGGTCAGTTAGTTTATTCTCCAACAGCCCAATTCTGACTTCACAACCTAGTAGGTGCATCAGCTTGAGAGAAAGCAAGCAACTTGTAATTAACTTGCAACTGGACTCCAGATACCAATAGTATGTGACTTTCTGTAGCTATTAGAATCAGAATCAGAAATCCTTTAATGTTCCAAAAAAGGATCCTTGACTGGGGAGAGTAATATTAATTGGCATGAGCAATATTTTTCACCTATTTAAAAAAAAACTTTTTTTAAGTACTTTCTAAGGCTAAATAAAAATCAAATGTGCATTAATGACTTGCCAAATAAGTGTTAAGACCAAGTAAGTGTAGTTTGTTACTGACTAGCTATTTATCATTTAGCTGTTATATATATGGACAATAAGTAGGCAACCTCTTCAGTGTTTCAACAGCTGCTAATTTGAACATGCTTTTTAAAATAACAGATCTTACAGCTGCTGTACATGGTTGAAAAGCAAAACATAGGTAGGCCTTTAATTTCCCAAAGGGCTATCTGCCATTTGCTAATTTGAAAGCTGTCAGGTCAAGTTTTATTTTTTAGCTAACGGCTCAGTGGTTAGCTTGCTATAAATGTCAATTAATATTTACCTTAGTCCTCCTGGCTAACATTTTTACAATGTATATGACATGTGAGACTATTTAAAATGTGCATTTTCAGTTTTATACTGTGGCTCGTTGGTCTAGGGGTATGATTCTCGCTTTGGGTGCGAGAGGTCCCGGGTTCAAATCCCGGACGAGCCCATATTTTGCAATGAACTACATTGTTTTAATTGCAGTAAACAAAAATTTCTTTCACTCTTCTTATTTATTTACCCTTGTTATGTAGCAGAAAAATAGACTTACAGAAGTGAACACTGAGCTAGGTATAGTCTATAAAGCATCGTTATACTGATCTCTTGTGGACTTTGGCAGTACTACAATTAGTTTCTTTATTGATATGTAATCATACATATAGTATTATATATATATATAAGTATATATAATGCTTGTATATTAGCTATATGTGTTATTTTACAGTTATACAGTTTAGGGTTTAGCCAAATATAAGATTAAGTTACACCTTTATTTACAGGATGGAGAAAGGTAAGTAGTGCATGCACAGAGGTTCTGAGGTTTCGCCTGTATAATGAGAAAACGTATCATCAGATTTCCAAGAGCTAAAAAATATGATTACAAGTGAACACAGTCATATGTTCTTGGTCTAAATCATCTGCCTATACTTATTTTGTGCACAGTCTTAGTGGCATAGCAGGAGCATCAGACTACTTAAAGATATGCTCACTTAATGCCTTTCTGTCTTCACCCAGTAGGGGCTTATCGGAGCATGCTGTTGTGACAGCATCTCTGCTCCCCTCCCTCCAGTCTGGCTCAGGACAGCCTCTGCTCTGCTTAACACAAGTCCAGGAGATATTTCTGTAAATACCAGTCTCTTTCCCTTTCTGTTACAGCAAGCATATCTTCCCCACAGGAGCTACACTATTTCCATTATTTCCATAAGCCTCTTAGTGGCGCCATGCTCTGTCATTTTTGGCTCCATACTATGAAGTGTGTGAGTTTTTATATATTTTAAGTGCCTCTTTCCTGTACCCGTCCTGTTAATACGGCAAAGGGTTTCTGTTCTGCTGCAAATGAAAAGTTGCTGATAATTTCCAGTTTTTTAATGGATGCTGTAATCCCATTCCTCAGAGAGAAGAAGCAATAGATATAAAGAACCGTACTAATGTTTTTGTATCTTGTGTTATTTCCACTTTCTTGGGAGGCACGTGTTTCCTTTCATTTCATAAGCCATTTTATAAAGTCAACTGGAAGAAACTTGCTGACAAAAACTGATAACGTGAATGTGAACAGACAACATATTGTGTTTTTATTTTATTTTTGTCAGATTTACAATATCACTATGGGCTAATGCAGCTGATTTAAATTCCCCACTGCAATCCTTTATGTGAACTAAATGGACTTAGTGTGGCTTGTTTCAAATTAAAAGACCTCCAGAGATCTAACATAAAGACACGGGTAGTGCCCTTGCTTTGTTTTACAAAAATAACATAATTTGTCAAATAAAAAGACAGATGTGTGATGGATTAGGATACCCGTCAAACTAATTCGTAGTTATACAGAAAGAAATGGCTTTGGAACATACACAAATGTCAGTAAATATTCTAAACATTCAAAACCTATGGTCCTTGAACATGAGAAGAAAAAGAAATGAGTAGGTAGTAGAAAAACTACATCGATAAAGAAGAGAAAATTATTATTTTCATATGATTGTTAATAGTGGAACTTGGTTAAACTAAGTTCCTATTCCAGGCATTAACCATTTTAGTGTACCATCTAAACAAAATGGTATACTCAAACATTTGCATTATTACTAAGAACATTATTAATGTTTAATAAAACTTTTATTAATGCATTGTAGATCAGTAATAATAGTAATATCAATCCAATAACTTTTTATTAAATAGCAAAAAGGCAAAGTAAGCAGAGAATATACACCCCAAAAAAAAGATTCCTTACTTGAATTACTAATTTATACCTGAAGGTACTCGCAGATGTTTCTTAGTATCACACTAAATCACAGCAAATCACTTCTCCCAGTGATCATACCAAGAGCTGACTTTCTCTGCTTACTAATTATTGGCAGGTTATAAATGTCAAGTCTCTTTTAACTAGATAAAATTCATCCAGCTTTCTGCATAAAAGTGTCCCATTATCTTCTGAGAAACATCACAAATTCTGAGTCAGATAATTTTGTTGTATTACGGTCAATAAAAAACGTAACGTGTAGAATGCTTGAAATGTGTCATTAACATGATCATGTATATCGATCATGTTTAAATGAAATATTAGTCATGAATTCAGAGATAAAATAGTTTTTCTTCTGTGTAAAATGCACTGGAGTCACAATCAGGAAAACAAACTTCTAGCCTCTAGTTTCCTCCTCCCTCCATCACCACACCATCATCACCCCCTTAACCAGGCTGTCATTTAAAGTAAGCAGCCGCCTGCTTAGCCGGCACCTTTCACTTTTCAAGCAGCACTTCATTTACTGCAGGACATTTTAAATCTCCTGCCTCTGTGGCACTGAGTCGCTGACAAATGCCTGGTTGCAAATGTATCTCATTGACTGCTGACTCGGTTGTATTACAAGCTGGCTGATAGGGGCTGCCACAGTAATGTGGCCCTCAGGTTTATCCTCAGATGTTGGAGAAAGTGTATTAATTTTGTTTAGATGGGGCCTTATGAAAGTGTACTGGCAGGCAGAGACGAGCAGATCTCTCTTGCTCTCTCTCTCAACCTCTGGGGATTGAAGCTATCTGCCACAGAGCCAAAGCATATTCCACCATCAATGTGTCAGGGGGAAAGCTATTAAAACCGCTTTACTTTTCCTAAGTATCATGAGAATAAGCACAAGATTTAGTGAAATCCCCCCCAGAGCACTGAAAATCTTGGGGATTTTCCCCCTGAAATGTTTCCTAATGGACTGCTCAGAAGTGTCAGAAACTCTTGTTATACTTGAATGTAGTGTATTTATTTGGAGCTGAAATGACAGAATTTAAAGTATGAGAGCATCTGAACTTTTCACAGAATCAGATGGAAAACCATTCACCAGTTCACTTGTATAAAAAAGCAGAAATCAAGTGTAAACTCTGTAGGACTAAAAGTGTATATTCGTACTGAGAGTATTCAGTATGAATACTGAATCATGCAGAGGTTTGTTAAGATGTACAGCAAAGCAGAACAAACGGATCTGGTAAACCAAACAGAACTTAGACCTGAGCAGTGGGCCACATTTTCACACAAGGGCTCTTCAGACTTTCTTCAAGCTCTTACCTGTCAGTTAGGAGAATCTGGACATTTAAATTTGCGGGTCAATGATTCATTCATTTTTCTCTGCTCTCTGTTTGACTGTGGATGTTATAAAGACGAGTGATGCTCATACTACGAGTAACCAATGTGATGAATAGACCAACATTTGGATTTATTTTATTCAATTTTTCTAACTTTTTAAAAATCCAAGTAAAGTCATGTTAGGACATTATAATGTTTACAATATTTTAAACGTATTTGAATGTAAATTAAAATGTTGAATATTTCTTCAATTAATCTATTTGGTGTATAAAATGCATAAAAATACCCATCACATTCTCTTAAAGCCCAACGTGACATATTCATATTGCTTGTTTTGAATAACCAGCCATTCAAATCCCAAAGATATGCAGTTTTCTATCACATAAAACAAAGAAAAGCACCAAATCCTTGCAACTGAGAGTCTGGAACAAGGTCAAGTTTGATATTTATGCCTAAAGAAATACAACTAAATGATCATCCAAATAGGTTCATTTTCTCTCGATGGACTAATCACCCTCTCCTTCTACGCTCACAACCTTGAACCATTATGCAGGTCCTTTTCAACAATGGAAGATGATATGCATTTATAATCTATCCATAATGTAATCTACTCTAAGTGAGTTTTAGTACTGGAGACTCCCGAGGAGCTGCCATTAAACCCAATATACCCTAAGTCAGACAATACAGCAGCATCAGTGAACAATACAATTGGCAAAGACTTCAGCGGTTCATAGAAAGAGAAGCCATTTCACAAGATATAAGATACCTAATCAGCTCTGCCATTAGTTATTTACTTAATCAATACAGTAAATTAGTAGGGAACATCAGCATTTTTCCCTCCGGCGTGGAGTTGACTTGATAGATTCTTTTCTTGTCAGACGTTGGCGCGCTCCCCAGGCCGAGTGCCCGGCCTGCCTCTCTGTGTCGTCTTTCATTTCCTTTTCACCCTCAGGTCTTTCTGTACCTGTCAATTTCTTTCTACCGTGTGACTCCTTAATCCACCTGAGTGCATGGAGGACAGTTTTGACATAAGAAGAAAAGATAGACTCCTAAGGAGAGGACCAGTATCTTTAGAGCCCAGGGGATAACCGGATTACGACAGCCATTTTGTGCTGCTGGCAGTTTTTCTTATTACCCACCCCCCCTCCGCCACCCCTTCATCTCTCCAGAGTTGAAATGCTGCCCTTTCTGAGAAGTCACACCAAACACTGACTAGTACACAAAAACACATACTCTCTGTGTGTTTTTCCCCGACTGAAACAGCTGAAAGCTTTGAGCAGAATAAAAATAAATCTTGACACATAGTAGTAACAGTTTGCAAGGAACAGATGTCTCCATCCTGCCCTTCAGGTATTCTCTGCCTTTCATGTTGTTGTTCTCAGACAGTTTCGCTTCTCGCTGTCGAGACCTCTCTAAAACATGGTTCCTCTGTGGAAGTAATCATCGCCTCCGTGCGGCAGTGGTTGCCTCCTGTGTGCCCGGCCTGAACCTACAGCACAGCAGATAACAGCACAGCCATGAGGAGGCAGATCAACTGTCTGACCCCTGCTGCCAATAACTTTATCCCTCCAGCCTGTCTGCGCCGAGGAAACCCAGAGAAAAACACGCTCTGAAAACGTCTTATCATCTCCACGTCTGGCGCGGTTTTTACCACTGGATCTTTTATGTCCATTTATTTTGCCTTTGAAGAGGCCCGCGGCGCCTTTGATTGTGGGGGGTAAATGAAATAAAGGCCCCCTCCTTGCTGGTACCCTGATATCTAAGCTTATCGCTGCTCCCAAGACCTAAACCCAGAGCCTCAGCTAACCGCCACAGGTCTGTCTATGGAGAAACATCATGCTTCTGTCATGGTAATAATCCTTTTTGCACAAGTCATTTTGGGTGCAGTTGAGGCGGCCTGGAAGCTTCCACTTAGACACCCCGAAAGACGGTATTGAATTTTTCCTTGTAAAATGAGTTTACACTCCATACAGTATCTCCCCTGTTGTTAGCTGTAAGCACCTCCATCTTCTTCTGAGAAGCAGTGTACACAAACACTATACTGTATATACTTTATAGTTAAGTTATTGCTCAGACGTTTCTCTATTAATGTCATTTCAATAACAGATGAGATGGCTAAAGCATATATCTGATCAGATAAGGTAGAGTAATTATAGAAACTGTGACTACCAATGGAGTCACCCAGGGCCGGCGAATTATGGCTGTGATTAATATTGATTTTGTGGAGTACAGAGGGAGAGGTGAGCCGCTTGTACACATATTAGTATATAAGAAACCTGCATGGCATCATAGGAAAGAATTTAAGTCTGCACCCACTGACCTACGGCCTTTTTTTATTTCTTTTTTTTCATGTCCTCTGAATTTTGGGAGGAATTTAGCAGTTTTACCAATTTCGGGGATATTCCACTACTTTTCAACCCATTTTCCACCAGGGTTCAGTATTTCTCACCCAGAATTGTATTCCTGGTAGCTCGGAGAGGGCTTTGAGACAAAATTTAGACTTTCATGTGGGGTAATTAACCAGTAGCCTAACACTTTCTTTTGCAAGTCTGTAATTTCCTAATAATTTCCTGAAAAGAACTATACCTGGTATTAATTGTGAGAGTTATTTTAGTGTTGTTGTTTTTCAGAGGATTTCCCTTGAAAGAATTTCCCCATTACAATAACACAAGGAACATTTAGAGACTTTCTCTGTTTGGGGGCCGTTGACTCATGACCTTAGAATCTCAAAGATTCTGGTTGCACCGCTGGTTTAATCAGATGGTTTCACATGCATCAACTTCCTCTGAGATCTTCTGAAATAGATTTGTGAAGTTCATCAATCAGCAAATGAGTCACATGAGCTCATGATAGGGCAACAAGGAGCTGCAGTGCAAAAGCACTTTCCAAACAATACAAAAACTTCTAATTTCTGGTTTTCTGCTCTTGTAATGTAGCAGATGACTTTCATTGCTCTGCTGCTTGCCTGCACGTGTCTGGAGACATTTGGAGAGACTAAACTGTTGGAGACGAAGAAGGAGGAAGTCCCTCACAAATGTTGTACACTCACTTTTTGTGAAGGGATTACAGTGAGCTCTCTCATTCCCATTGGCTTGGCTCGCCGTGACAGTGGTGTGGTGATGAGTGGTCGACATGCCCAGCATCATCCATAACAAGCCTCCAGCTTGGTCCTGTGTGACTCCCATTCACGCGCCCAGGCTTTGCGCTTTATGTACTTTTCCGTCCCACTTTGTGCAAATGCTTCAGTCAATTTGGAATTACAGTTTGTAGTATTTTCTTACCAAAGAGACAAAAAAATTCTTAACTGAATCCATCTCTGAGACTTCGTCACCACTTTTCCTTTTACGCACGGGAGGAGCATGAGCTTCTTGGAGAGGTGACTTGATTTAAAGTAGGACAAGTGGTGTGTTTTATGAATTAATGCGTCAGTGTCTGATATGGCAAAACCTTTAGATCACATCAAAAGACCCATGAATGCTTTCATGGTGTGGTCCAGAGGCCAGAGGAGAACGATGGCCCAGGAAAACCCTAAGATGCACAACTCTGAAATCAGCAAGAGACTCGGGGCGGAGTGGAAGCTGCTCTCCGACTCCGAGAAACGTCCGTACATCGACGAGGCCAAGAGGCTGCGGGCTCAGCACATGAAGGAGCACCCGGACTACAAGTACAGACCTCGGCGCAAACCCAAGAGTCTCCTGAAGAGGGACCGCTTCGTGTTCCCGCTGCCGTCTTTACTCGGAGACGCAGCGGAGCACTTGAAGGGATTTTCCATGGACTCCTTTCTTGTCCCCGGGGATAAAGCCAGAGCTTTCCTCGCTCCCGCCTCCTCCTCCTCCTCCTCCTCCTCCTCGTCCTTCTCGCTGCTGGAGCCGGTGGCGCAGTTCAGCACCGGAGCTGTCCAGCGGATGGCGGAGATACCGCACACTCTGGCGGCCGGCGCTCTGCCCTTCAGCGCGCACGCGTTTGGATACCAGACTGGAGGCATTGGGGGTCTGGCTTGCCCCGGACAGCACACGCACACACACCCGTCACCCTCCAGCCCGGGATACGTGGTGCCGTGTAACTGTAGCGCCTGGTCTGCTGCTAGTTTACAGCCTCAGGTAGCCTATATTCTCTTCCCCGGAGGGATGACCAAGAACGGCATGGACGCGTACACTTCCCCCAGCTCCAGTGTGTGACAGTCTGCAGCCGGGAAAAGTTTGCGCACAGGAGCTCCACACGTAATGAATAAAAAAGAACTGGGCTACATTACATGTTTTCACTCTACAAACATCACAGCAAAACTGAATATTACAGGATAGTGTTTCCGCTGAGATTTCATAATTACATAAATTGCTGTGTACTTATTCTACCGAGCACCAAAACACACGACAAGTCCCTGTATTACTTGTTATTCCTTGTAAATGCAGGATAAAGATGCTGGCTCAAAGTGAGGATACAATTTGGTCCGTCTTTTGACAAAAACATAAACATTAAAACAGTTTAAAATCAAATGCAAGAGGCCCACGCATAACTTTTATATATAATGGACCAAAATAAACAGGTGAATGACTTCTGTGTCCACATAGTCTCCAGAGGAAACCTGCAAGAGACGATGTGTTATTTACCCAGACCCCAAAAAAGACATTGACTTTAATTTTAGACTTTTGATTCAAACATTTGTACATTTGGACATAAACACTTGTTTGTCCCCAACTATATCTGTCTGAGTAAGTCGACCTGTTTCTTATTTTGAAGTGGAAATAATAAATGTTTCTATATAGCATTGTCTTATAATTGGAGTTTTGTTTTCTTTCTTTGGAGGCTTTTTTTCTTTGACATTATAGCTTGTATTTGTGATGATCTAGGGAGGATTTTAAAAAAAGTCTGCTGATTATCAGTGTGTTATTTCAAAAGTTTTTTGTTAGATGTCATTTTATGTCAAACATCAGTTGAAATAATAATTGTGGGAAGCTTGCAATCAAAGCAGTATGTTTTTGTGTCCCTGGCTACCTGCTTATTTAAACAAGCTGACTTTTAACCTCCCAATAAGGTGCACAACAAAGACTTACACAAACAGATATTAATGTAATGCAAAAAAAAAAAAGGAAGTCTGCTACAAAATGACATTTTCTAGTCCTATCATGTTTGGCGACTACTGTCTGAGATTTGTTGTGTTTGTGAGAGGGAGCGAGAGCGAGCCAGGCTCGTGATAAGAGAAGAATAGAAACTTCTCTCCTCCCCAGTTGTTGATAAGTGATAAGAGGAAAAATTGAATAAGGGAAATCGTATGAGGAACTGTTTTTTTCAAAGTTAGTAAGAGGCAATGAGTCCTCTCACTGAAACCAGATTGAGTTTCAGTCTCAGTGTTTATTAAACTTAAAACAAGAATGACGCTGATGCTACGTCAGTATATCTGGTATCAGAGGGCAATCTGGGGGTATTTTGACTTTCTGACAGTAGAAATACAACAAATATCCTTTGCTGTATCGGGGACGTTGTAATTACATGGTCAGCATCTTAGACCCTCGGCCACCAGGACGCTCCAGTCAGAGGGTTTTTCTTGACAACAGTAATATCTTGAGTCCTGAACTCTCACCTTCTGTCCAGGATCATGACATAACTGTGTAGTATTTTCCTGTGTCTGTCTTACTTGCTTTCTGGTAGCCCTTTGTGTAAGACCTGATTGAATCATGCACTCATCTCTGCCTCATCTCAGTGTATTTGCACATTTGTCTTTCTGCAGTCACTGTTTGTCTGCATCATTTTGTAGTTTGTGAGGGTGTTGGCGCAGCAGGTCACTGCTTAATTTACTCACTGGCCAACTGTTGGCAGTAGAGTTAGTGTGGAGTGTGGAGTTAGTGATTCAGTTTCCCCTATTTACATTTAAACAGTTCTTATTAAGGTGCCAGGTGCGCCTATCACCACTGTGTCCACACCTCTCAACACAAGGTAGCCCAACCCATGCTGCTGTGTCACCCACTGGGTGAAACCCAACCGCCTCCACCCAACGCCACCATCACTACAAAGGGCCACTTTGCCCATTTTTATTCTCTGTTCGCACAACACACACCTGCTCACCTCGGGCACCTTTACCTCGGCTCATTTACATATGCAGCTGTACTTCAAGTATTAGGCTCTTTTTAATTTAAACTGGGCACAAACCATCCTGCACACACACACACACAGGCTGTGCCTCCCAGGTATCTTTCCTAACTTCTAAAGGAGGAAACAAGAATGGCGCCTGCAGTTCTGCAGAATGGTGGATTCATTTTGGGCTTGATCGGTGCAGCAGCCCTCATCGCAGCCACTGCCATGAACAAATGGAGTGTCAAGGACAGACAGGGGGACGTGGTGACGTCCGTGTACACCTACAAGGGACTGTGGCAGGACTGTGAGACCACTTCCTCAGGCTTCACCGAGTGCCGCCCGCTCTACGGCATCCTGGGCTTCACAGGTAGGACAAAACCCTCGTATGTTTTAATGTGCAGACCTTCTCCAGTGACTGACTGTTTACATCCAAAGCAGATTTAGTTCACTGCTGTTCTGATCATTAAACATGGCTGAACTGTGTCCAGAGTTAGTCATCTTCACTGAGTTTTTCTTTTCGAGGAAATGAAAACAGTCAGGACCCCATGTCTGCCCTTAAAAGAGATATTTTTAGATGTTGGCTGAGCTTTCTGTGATCACAGGAGCAACGATGCAGTAGCTAACTTAACACGATGGTCGGGGTTAGGAGGAAGTTCTCTCGCTACTTTTCAAGATCCAAGAGGGCCTAACTAGTTCTCCTCAAAGCTCAAGGCAGGAGGTTTTTAAGATGCGTGAGATAAGTCTTATTCAGTTGCATGGAGTCTATGATGACGTGTAAGCAACGTAAGTTAACTCGTTTCTCTCTGCATCTCTTTTTACGCCACTTTTTGTGTGATTATTAAAACCAAAAAAAGTGATGATTAGATGAGCAGCCAGTTTGGTTTTATCTCTTGAAAGCTTCTAAAATATGAGAACAAGAATAGTTCCAAAGAAAATCATGATGGGTTCCTGTGTTTGAAGTGAAGTTGTGAAACACATAAATATATTGTCATATTGCCATGTAGTGAGGCAATATATATATATTTATCTTATATATTTTGAAACCAATTTAAAGGGGAAATTGTGAAGGTGAAATTAGGAATTGAAAATATCAATTAAAGAGCTAGAAACACTGATTTGGTTAAAAAACGAAATGTATAAAGGCCTTTTCTAGCTAAAGTGTTGAAGGGATACATCAGAAAGGAAAAAGCTTCTCATTGGTGTAAATTATTATGATTGCTTTTTAAACAGATGATGTTTAAAATAACTTTCCCTCTCAGTTTCTGTTGTCCTCATGCAAACTCTTGTTCCGGTGTCGAGCTCTGCTCTCCTATCAGTGTTTGCATTAGCACCGGTGCATTCTGGTCCCTATAATGGGCAGACAGGCCGACACTTGGTCAACACAGTTATCAGAAACAGAACAAACAACAAGCAAAGGGCAGGTTCCTACAGCACAAATACTGTAGCAGAATATATGCCGCATAATAAGATTAAATACATATTAACATCGTCTTTTTTGGAAGATTAAGAGGATTGCAATATAAATCTCATTATCAGACATATGATTTAAGGTGCAAAAAAAACATGCAATTTAGGCTGATTAGAGTTCCTCATGGTAGAGTGAGACTAAATGAATTAATAGTCATTTTAGAAATATCAGACTCAATATAATCCATCTCTGTTAATGTGTTTTCTGTCCACCAGGTGCCTTCCAGGCTGTGCGAGCCCTGATGATAGTGGGTGTGGTGGTGAGTGTCCTTGCAGCGCTGATATCAGTTTTCTCCCTGACCTGCATCACAATGGTCAACATGGAAGACACCACCAAGGCCAAGATGAGCCTCGCCGCTGGCATCATGTTCATCACCGCTGGTATGGTTAGAAATAACCAAAATATGAGCACATCTAACAGGAGGTTTCCCCATCAACTCTGACCCTCTCTGATTCTGAAGCTTGTTATTGTCAAGGAGTTGCATTTATTAACTCAGTACAATAAATCACTGACTTCCTGTCTATATTTCTCTTCTGTCAGGTGTGTGTGGCATCGCAGGAGCGTCTATCTACGCCAGTCAGATCGTGGCCAGTTTCAGGATGTCCACCTACAACTATGGAGGAGGAGGATACGGAGGAGGATATGGAGGAAACATGATGCAGGGGGGGATGGGTGGAGGGTTTGGAGGAGGAATGGGAGGAATGCCAACGTAAGATATAACATTGATTGTTTTGTTTGTATTTTCATATTTGCCACATTATTGGCACGCTGGATCCACATTACGTCTTATTTGGTTGAATTGTGTCGTTTGTCTTCACAGTTACACGTTCGGCCCTGCCCTGTTCGTAGCCTGGATCGGAGGCGGCATCCTGCTTATTGGTGGCATCCTGAAGTCACTTGCTTTCAAGGAAATGGTGAAAGATGACAAACCACGGTGGGTCCCCTCACACATTTATAGTGACTGCAAATGATGAGGAAGGACCTAAATATCAGTGGATGTGTTTTGAACTCAATTTGAAGCTCTTTTTACTCATATCCACCCCCTACAATTTAAATTTAGACTTTTTCTCACGTGCTCTGACAGAAGATGCACCCTAAAAATACAGCTGCCTTTCCTTCATGTGTCACTTCTTGCTTTTCAGTTACCCAGGGGTTGTTTACAAACCTCAGTCCCGCGCCCAAACCGACCCGGGTGATCACCATTCAGAGGGCGGCAAGAAAGAGCAGAATTATGTGTAACTTCAACCACAGCTGAAGCACTGACACGACATGTGTTTGCCAAAGCGTGTGCTTTTCTCATGCAGCATGCTTTTATTCCCCAGTTGCCTCATATTTGCATTTAATACTATGTCTTTAATATCTGATAATGGAAGTCAATATGGAAGTCTGTGCTCTCTCTCTCCGGCCCCCCCCCCCCCCCCTTTTTTTCTTTCAACCCAACCGGTCGAGGCAGATGACCGCCCACCTAGAGCCTGGTTCTGCTCAAGGTTTTTCCTTGCCATTGTCGCCTAGTGCTTGCTCATGGTGGGAACGTTGGGTCTTTGTGTGTGTGGAAGTTGGTCTCGACCGGCTCCATGTGATTGAGTATCCTGAGATAACTTTGTTATGATATGGCGCTATATAAATAAAATTGAATTGAATTGAATTGAACATTGGGTAAGATAAGATGGATCTCTTATAAGCATTTGAAGAAAGCTATACGTTTTTCTCTTTTCTTTATACAGGTTTGAAAGCTTTACATGGTTGGTACAGTCAGATGTTGCTCATAAGTTTAATCTAATAATAACAATAACAACTGTAACTTTGACTGCAGACCAGCTACAAGCGGAGCGGGACGAGGACTGACGGAGGAACAGCAAGCTCATTGTGTGGCTGCGGGAACTAGCAGTGGCATTTCTGGCGGAAACAGTGGCAGCCGCGTCAAATAGCGGCTCGGGCTGCCCCTGCTAGCTGCCCCTGTGGCTCGGGCTGCTCCCGCTAGCTGTCGCGGCCACAAATTGAGCCAGGCTCTGCTAAACTGACGGTGGCGGTTCCCGTTATTTACGCTCACATTATTTACGAGTGTTGATAAGATAAAGTTAATCTTAGAGACATTCAACCAACAAACTAATAGTTGTTGAATGTTTGTGTGGATCTTGCAGCAAGTAGCCTGCCGCTAACAACGATCTAGAAAACACTATAACTCAGCTGTTAGCATCTATTAGCGTTAGCAGCTATTAGCGTTATTAGCTGCTAAACGGCCACAGAAACACATAGCATCATTATTTTTGAAGTACTTACATTCGTCTGATCCCTCTTTTAACAACAGTTTAGTGGACAGTCCTGCAGTGTACTGACCCAGGTTTGAAAAGCAGTCCCAACACAAAATGGTTAGCACACACGGAGGTATTTACTGACAGTAGCTGGGACCTTTCCATCAAAAATAAACCGTATCCATGCAGCTCTTGTGTCCTCTAAGGCGGTGGGAAGATGCAGTGACTTGTGTTGGTTGATGCAGCCAACAACAGAGCAGTTCCTGTGTTTACCTCTGAGCTTCCACATGATACTCCGAGTCTGTAGCTGGTAAGAACAAAATGGCGGACCCACGCAAAGTTAGTGTTCAGGCTGTGGGTGAAGAGACTCAGACAGGGTCTCATTATTATCCCAATGAGCGCATTTGTGACGTCACACGTGTGAGAAATTCAGATTGGATCCCTTGTTCACATGCTTTCTGATATAGGCAGACCACAAAAATATGACTGGGTGGTCTTATTTCACAGTTTGTGGGTAGGTATGGACTGCAGATACCCAAATATAAGTGCCAAAAGACTAAAAAAATTGGGTTTTTCAAGTTATGTCCCCTTTAACAGAGAGGGAATACTTGTCACAAATCCCACTCCAACTGAATACTAATGTTGCTGCTGGATGAGAAACAAGCAGTTTGCCAGCAAGTTCATCATATGCTTTTCACATTACACACAGATAATTATCAACAACTCTGCAGTTCTCCTTAGGTCTATTAAGCATTTTAGCCTCTTTCAGCAGATTGTTTTGGTTTTCTGCTCTCATCAAGTTGCTGCTGCAATAACTAGGAGGTTATATACTGAGATCCAGTTACCCCAATAATCATAGTAAATTGTAGTTTCTGTTTTAGTTCATTATTCAGTCAGGTATTGTGTTTGTGTAAGCCAGGATTTCCTTTGTGTTGCCCCAGCCAATCAGCACCAAGTGTTGTGTTAATTCTGCCAAAGTCATTTTCAGTCCACATGGCCATGGGAGTGGCTGCTAGGCTAATATGCCAATTTAGGTGTTGATTTTTAGTCCACCTGTGTCCATCTCATCCACACATGATGCCATTTTTTGTTCAACATTAATTGAAGATATAGAAACTAGACAAAAGTTCTCTAACATTCAGACTATTAATAATGCATACTGAAACATCAAATGGAGAACATACGGTCCATTCAAAACGAGTATCTTTATTAATGTGCTTTCACAGCTCAACACATGCATGGATAGTTTGACTTCATCTTTTCTTAGTGTAGCAAAAGTGTTGTGTGTGCAGCTGCGGCTGAGGTCAGGGCTCACAGTAGGACCATATGGTTGGTCACTGACTCAGTGAACATCAGCCTCACTCAGCCTCGCTCCAAACTCACCCAGCATCAACCTGACTAACCTACACATCACCCAGACTTCACCCACACCAGGTTTCAAGAGTGGCAGGCATTCCGTTGCACTGACTTTATACACTGGGAATTCCTAGCATGTCCTTAAATATCTGTCAAACTGTTCACAAAATGAACCAAGGTTCCTACAGGGTGATGCCACTCAAGGATGGTCATCCTTATCTAATTGGGCTGTTCAGTTCAAATTTATTTATATATCGCCATATCATGAAGTAATCTCAGGGTACTTTTTCCTATAGAGCAGGTCGAAACCAACTCTTATATATACAAAGACCAAACATTCCCACCATGAGCAGCACTAGGCAACAATGGCAAGGAAAAACTCCCTTTTAACTGCTGGAAACCTCCATCAGAACCAGACTCTAGAGGGGTGGTCATCTGCCTTGACCGGTTGGGTTGGAGAGAGAGCAGGAGGAAGGAGAACATACAGTGTACAGTACAGTTTTACATAGCGATGTAAAGTAATATAATGTTGGCATCAATACCATTACCACATCTAATATCATCATAATAGCAATACTAATAAAGAGAGCAGTAACAAGAACAGCAACAACAGCTGTTGAGCAGGAACACAGGGGCAACAGGAGCAACCACAGATCCAGACTCTACAGCGCTGGAGGCAGAAATATCTGCAGAAAGCTTTAGAAGAATAGAGGGAGAGAGGGGGACGAGAGAAGCACACAGCTAGGGGTGCAGTATGGTTAGGGGAAGATTGTTAATGATGTTTGAAATAAAATTTTAAGTAATCAAATTATGACTGACCATGTGTGGCATGAGTCACCTCTAACATTGACAATGTTGTACTCTAAAACTAATATTTTTCATTTTTGTGGGGATGCTAGCAAGACTGTCACCAGACAGAGAGCTTCACCATGCTTTCAACTTTGAAGATGGGTAAACAAAATGGCATTGTTAATGTATGTTGCAGGCAACATCTGTCAGCACACTGAAGAGAGGGAAGGAGTCAACAGAGGAAGGAAGTGGCCATGGTGCCGACTGTCTGACAGAGTATCATTTGTCAAATAGTAATTTACATTTTCAGATTAGCTGTCAAATGATTTTCTTGTTTGATCAAAAGCCTACAGAAAAATATATCTTTGCCACTATGCATTTCATAAATGAGGTGTGGCCCAGTGAGGACCTTTTTAAGAAAGTTTGTTAGACATGTTTTACCCATCATTTGGAGCACCACGTTCATTTTTCTGCTGGATCAAAGTGTCAGGCACATTTCATCTCAGCTCTTTCACTGGGGTTTGCGAGTGCTCTGTGTGGGAAGACTGCTGTTGCGTGGGTGTCTGACAAGCATGTGTAAAGACCACCAGCCTGCAGCCTGCAGATTGATTGCTGTCGTCAGTGGACTGTTAGGCCACTGGAGACCTTTCTACATTGTTCTCTGGTGAATAGAGAGTACCTCTGCAGCTACACTTATGTATGGTAGTGAAAAGGATGTGGCATCCACAGGGACAACAGGACTAATGATGGAAGGGGGGCAGAGCTTTGTTTGTGGGCTCTCTGAATAATATAATATAATTCTGCTCATGAACACAATATAGAAATTGTCAAATTTTTTCCTGCTGTATAATAAACAATTGTATATAGTATTATTATATTTAAGATTTATGTAAGGTATTATTATAATGATGACCATAATATATATATGTCTGGACTTATAACATATGCTGGTACCATCACTTCAAAATATTCTTAGTAGTAGTCATAGTAACTATAGTAACTGATTTTGCTCTCTTGTGTTTACACCTCGTGGCGTACCCAATATTATGTTAGTATTAATTCATCATATTATATAATAGTGACTATAATAGTATTCGTGCTTTTGGTGCTATTCAACAGTGAATTTAAATAGTAAATTTCACGTAAATGTCCATCCTTCTGAGCATCACACTGACAAACCCACCAGTGACACAAAGCTTCTCTGTATTAACGCATCTGTGCACCATTTTTGTTTTTTCACTATTGCCATTTTGCAGTAGTTTAACTGACTGTAGCACAGTATCCATGGAAAAGACGAGACAGAGAACTACAAAGAAATTAGTTTGCAACTACATTAAGTATTTAGAAAAATAATTTTAACTCCATGTTTTTAGAATAAATTTAAGAGTCAATTAAAAAGTCTACTTTGGCTAATGGGCCCTGGGGTCTTCCCCACCCTTCGATCTCCTATAAACCCCGCTATTGGGCATCCATGTCTGAAAGGGCTTGATGTATGGCTGATTTTGTCTTGAGCCAATTACTATTATGTTCATTGATCTGGTGTGATGTTATCCTGTTTTATCCTATTGATCGTGCAGCTTGTTATCCTGCATGTTCCTAATGATGTAATGATCCATAGATCGACAGATGCTCATATTTGCACAAGGACGTCTCACTACTTGAAGTAAAGACCTTTCACCCTGATCTTTTCTTTTCTTTTAAATAATATTAGCAGATCAGCATCAAAAGGTCCCAAACATTGCACACATCATTTGTCACACATGTTTAACATATGGAACAATCATCACTGTCACTCATCAGTTTAACATGTAATATCTCTCAAGTGTTAGCTATTTCCAAATGATAAAATATCAACTATATCATGTAAATACAAACCTGTGATTTTATTTGAACTGCGTTTAAGTGTAGCTAGATAAAATCTACCTTTAGATCATCAGATTCACCTATATTGCAGTTTCCCCAAACCTGACTTCATTTAGCAAAGAATCAGGTTTAATGGATGGAGTAGTGTGTCATATTGATTGCAGCTCCAGAGAGCAACAAGGAAGCCAGGAAGACATGGGCCTAATGCGAGAACTGCTCGTATGAACAGATCATTTCTTTTTTCCAATTCTTATTTTTTGTAACCAGTATTTATAACACAGCCTATAAGAGCATGCTGCATTGTATTTTACAAAACATACTGTTTTGGTTTGTGACAAATGAACCTCTGAATCTTCAAATACTTGAGCTTGTAAGTATCTTTATGAACCATCATGGAACACCATCATAATACAGTATGTAGTTTCCCTGCAGGCAGGTGTTCTGTCCTCAAAAAGATGTCCTGGGTGGATATGCACTGTATGAGCACATGGGATAAAATCTGTACTTCTCCTCAGTATTTTGTTAAAAACATTTTTGCCATTTCACAAAAATGTAAATATGTATGGGAGACTAAACTTCCCTAAGACACTAATGTTCAAATTTCCAGTGGAATGCATCACTGCAACATTACTAAGAAGCAAGTCTCAAAGCAGGACAATAAATGTAACCCTTCAATTCACAACAAATCATAGTGTAGTTCACTGTTCATTCACTTCATTTGAATTCCTAAAAAATGATTTATAAATCTTGCATTGTCATTTTCTTGTCATGATTGTGTTTCGTTCCACACATAAAAACACATTTGATTGTTCATTATTGTTGAATATGTCACACATATCTCTTCTCCCGCAAATGTTTGGGAACCCTTGTTATATTCTGTGCAAGACCTTTTTGTTCTTAATACTGTGCAGGCCACTCAGAGCAAGCAGTGTGTGCAATATGCTCCCCTCCCCAACTGAAAGGCCTCACCGGAAGAGGCATGACAAAGGTTCAACCAACATATGCGAGCAGGTCATCAGTTGTCCTGGTAACTTTGCTCTGAGGCGGAGCCCACTGGCTGGGCTTTTGGCTGTCAAGGTATCACATGCTGACATTTACTTTCATTCTGTTTATTTGCTCCTCTAATTTCAAAAAAAGGGTTGAGAATGATTATGTGTCTAAAATAATGCTAATTGTTATGCTGTTCTACAACAAGTTGGCATGGGATTCATAAAAAGATGAGCTGATGAAAAACTGAAATATCTTTCTCTCAAAAAAAGGGATGTGGGGGTGGGGGATCACAAGTTTGCTGACATGTTTGTCTCATGGATATTTATTATGGTCCATGTTAATTTTTCCCCTAGTCATGCTTATATTTTTTTCCTTTTGTGAGAATTGTCTGGGGTAACATCTGGATTTCATTTCATGGAGCTTGGTGTTGAAGACAGGGGTTCTGTAGAGATGGAGATGAGGTACAAATTATCTAGTGGCAGATGAAATCCTCAAAAAATAGGAACCATTTTTTTCGCAGGGCAGTGGCTTAGTATTAAGCTATACAGATGACATCCATATAAAGTTTTTTGTACCTTCTGCAGTTTGGGGAGTTTGAGCAGACCTTAAAGAACTAGTTTGACATTTTGGTAAATGTGTTTATTCACTTTCTTGCAGAGAGTTAGATGAGAAGATTGACACCACACTCACATCTGTATGATACATATGAAACTGGAGCCAGCAGCCAGTTAGCTTAGCTTAGTACAAAGACTGGAAACAGGGGGACACAGCTAGCTCCATTCACATGTTAGATCTTGTTTGATAAATTCGTATGAAAGGTGCAAAAACGACATGTTGTAGGTTTGCACAAGGGTCAATTTCGGACTGCTTCCAGGAAGTTCTTGAATCATTTTGATTTGTATTGGAAAGCTATAGTTATTTTACTGATGACAGATTCATTCTTTCATTCCAATGTTTATGAGTTTAATTCAACTAAAATGCTTTTAGGTAATCAAGTATGATTGTATTGTAAACTTTTACAATTGGTGGAATGATGATAAGAGATTTAATTGAAAAACATCCTGGAAGCCTGTCTGCTGACTGGCTTGGAAGGCAAGAGATACTCTGTCAGACAGTCGGCACCATGGCCACTTCCTTCCTCTATTGACTCCTTCCCTCTCTTCAGTGTGCTGACAGATGTTGCCTGCAACATACATTAACAATGCCATTTTGTTTACCCATCTTCAAAGTTGAAAGCATGGTGAAGCTCTCTGTCTGGTGAGCTGACAGTCTCGCTAGCATCCCCACAAAAATGTATGAGCATTTCCTTCTTTTTCCCTTGGTTTCCTGTGTTCTCAAAAGGAAAGAGTGTGGGTCTTTAACCCACATCACCCGCTTACCCAACCCCATTTCCCACTTTAGAGCACAGAGTCTTTCACTCTAACACGGTCTTTCACTCAAGGAGGGGTCAAAAGAAGAACAGGAAGAACTTTAACTTCCACACTTTCTATTTCTATTGTTCTGTCTTATTTTTTCTCTTGTCTAGTTGGGGACAAGCCTGGTCATTCATAATACAAGCATCACCCTAAGCATTCATAGGGGCTTCTTCTGCCCTGCCTTGAGAAGAAGCAGGCCCAACAGATTGTTTAAATATTTATAGCAAGAATTAGAAAATATGGTGTTGCAATCAATTCCATGAATACTTGGAGACATTTTCATTAAAAAGGTTTTAGGGGCTTGGCAGGCTAATTAACCGAGACTGTAGGAATTAGTTTTATTTTGCCAGTACTAACAACTTTCATTTACTCAAATGCTGTTTTGATAGTTAAAAAACATTCATGACTTTATTGGTAGTGAGTGCCCTATCTTTCATGATTCTGCCTAGTGCCATACAGTTATAGTGTTTAAAATAGGTCAAGTTTGTGGTGAAATCAGTTCACTTCAATAGTGATTAGCACATTCGTTTAGAGGTGGAGTTAATCCATGCTAGTCTTTGCTTAGAGTTTTCACACACAAATTTGCTCCAAGTCCAACAGTTCTGGTGGTGCTTACCTCTGAGGTGAACAGCTGGAGAAGCTAGCTTGAGGGAAGCTAGTTTGTTAGCTAGATTAATGGTTTGCAGGCAGTTATGGAGACAGCAGTTAGTATAAATATGCTGGTTGAATAATACCCTTTTCAGACAATAGACGCACGTATGTTCAAATCACCCATGTTGGACCCATTCATATAAGACAGTTAGCACTGTTAACAGAGTCCCCAATGTAGTTCTATAAACTTAACTGATAAACCACAGAATTACTCTGAACTACATCCAATTATTGACCAGATAAAAGTTACTTTTTTTCTCCATATGTATGCCCTCTCTCTCGATTGCCCTTGTGTGCACACAGATTTATTTCATATTTCACAGTACAATTAAAATATCCGACAGCTTGTTAGTTACCTCACCAGCTATAGTAGTTTGCCAACTGCCTATTTCGTAAAAACATGTAAATGAACTAAGCTGTGCCATTTTCTGGTGTGGCTTAACTCTTAACAACTACAAATGTTTTAGAAATTTAGACTGTGAGACATTGGTGAAATTGTGTAAATGACAAAAAAAGACATGACATTTTGTAATCCAGCATTTCCTGTGCTCACGCTATTAAGGAGTTATGAGAACCAGGCTGATATGTGATGCACAGTAACTGAGGTGTCACAGGACATCCATAATATTTGTAAAATTAATTTGAGAAACATATGATCTTGCTTTGAGGGTCCAGCATGCGTAGAAGATTATTGGAAACACATGTCCTTAATTAAAGCAGCCAATCATGGCCACAGTATCTGTCTGTTTATGTTTTTAGTAATCTTTCCATTCCAACAGTTATATTTTAGGACTTCCGTATTATGTTCCAAAATGTTCCCTTTGACATCTGTGTTTTGAGTGAGAGTGGATGTACTTATTGGTGTACAGTGATGGAGTATGTGATGGAGTTGGTTTTGTAAAAGATTGCAGTTATTAACAACAGAGCACCAATACATTTATAATACAATAAGTTAGTGATTTATTAGATTTCCTCAAACTTAGGAACACTCTTCCTCTGGAACCATTGCTGTCTATTTTTGACAACTTTTGTCATCAAAACACAATATCAGAGCTGGCAGAAGGACAGAAGTGCCTTTGGAGATAAATGGAACCATAGCATCAACCCTGATGAATGCAGTCATTTTAAACCATTTCAATTACTAATTTTAAGCCTGAAAAACATTGTTTTGTTAGAGCAAGAAATCCAATCTAACAACAACTTTGCTCCTGAATTAAAATTCAATTACCTGTTTTTATGATTATTCCAGTTCCTTTTCAGCATGCAAATAACTTATCCTTGATAAGACAGAGTTATGCATGCACTTTTAGTACTACATTTTAATGTTTATCCTGCAGAACAATATTGACATTATTGCTATTCTTATATGGCATATATCATGCAGTATGGTGTTATTTATTAAAATAATTTATGTGTATTTTTTATGTATCTCAGGATTTAAAGTACTGCCATTTAAAGCCTGATGAAAGCAATGAAGACAACCATGTGCTGCAAAAATGCTTGGCCAAAATAATCCATTCATTATTTGAGATGGCCATGCGAAACTAGCTGCGATGGCTCAACAAAGCAACAAAAGACAAAAGAGAGGCCGCTGCTGCATGAGATGAGCCAAGTGCAGACATCTGGGGGATTCTCACCTCTGAGGTCAGAGGTCACAGAGCG
This sequence comes from Nannoperca obscura, assembly GCA_036024295.1. Lineage (NCBI taxonomy): Eukaryota > Metazoa > Chordata > Actinopteri > Centrarchiformes > Percichthyidae > Nannoperca > Nannoperca obscura. Next base: position 27,062 of record JAVQJL010092019.1, read on the forward strand.
GATGGCCCAGCTCAAAGCTAGAGGGAAAAGGCTTTCTAAAGTACACAGAGGAAATAAAATCTAATGAAAGAAACAAAAGAAAAAGTCAGCAAAGGTAACATTTTAATATTAGTAAAGATGATATTTATGGTGCAAAAGGATCATTAAAACATCAGGATTCAGCTTCTGGGCATTATGAATATGTACAGCAAATTTCATGGAGGTCTGGTTGTCCAGTTTTGATATCTTGTGCAAAGTTGACTACTACTACTTGAGATTGGCAAATTCTTTGGGGATTTTCCACTTTGCAAGCCTACAGTATGATCATCATATGAGAAGTTGACTAAGGAACTCTGACAGTGAAGGCTTGGTCACACTTAAAGGTCGGGTAGGCTTTTTTTGTTGTCATCACTGGGCAAAAGTTCCATAATAACCGTTCAGCATATTGTAATTAAAGTGGTCTTAGAGCCAAGTGGAGGGGCAGAAGTATAATCTGTTTCTGTTTCTCTGTTTTCAGACTTCAGAAAATCAAACCTGTGATTGGAGACTTTGGCCAGTCACAGGTAATTTAAGACACACGTCCTATTGGCTGTTCTACAAATGCAGATTCACAAATGCATTTATCTGCATCAAAGACAGCTTTGGGCTCATTATGTTCGATGCCATTGCGATCATATCTATGAATGACAAAGAGGCATGATGACAAACAGTGGGGAATAACTTTTGAGGGTGTACTAGCCTCTTACCCCCTTGCTGGACAGCACTGCAGCTGCCTCTGAAGCAGCCCTGGGGGGGTTTCGACAACCCCAGCTGACATTGGGCGAGAGGTGGCGTACACCATGGACAGGTCACCGCAGACGCACCGTCCATCTTTATATACAGTCTGTGTATCAGGGAGGAGGGCAAAGATTCATACTGTGGATACACAGATGTACATTTGTCTGGTATTTGAACCATTTCTATGTGTTTGATCATCCTTAAACCAGCATACATTTAGTTTTTAATTGGTTCTCATTAATCCATAAAGCATAAAGCGCATATTGAAGTAGGTGTATGTACGGGCAGTGTGTTGTAATTGTTATCCTTGAGATTTAAGATTTGACGAAATCAGCAGAAATGAAGCCACTACCCCTTCAAATGTCTGCATCTCTTTGGATACTTTCATCCAGTATACTAAAAATGACAACTGGGACACATGAAATGAGAATGTGATGAGCGATTAACCATTATAGCCACATTTTTAATCGGTGACTCATTTTTCATGGACTCGTGAATTATAGACTCATGGCTTCAAGGGTAAAAGAACGATGTATGAAGTTGGCCTGGCCAGTGAGACAAAGATAGTGCTCAGCTAAGAGCAGCTCAGAGCTGGTCTGGAAACACTGACTGCACATTATGCAATACCTCTCTCACAGGAACTCGCTTCATGTCTTGTGAAGTGGGAATTCCTGCACAAGAAAGATGACCATAACAAATGGCATGCTATCACCCCATCAAGATGGCTTACCCTGTCTGCTCTTGTCTTCACATGGACAAATAACTTGTAATTGCACAGTACAGCTGTGGCACAAATTAATTTCGCACATCTGTTTGCTGTCATATCCACCTCATTAACTGGATTAAAACTGACCCACTTTCCCTCAAATAAAACAATAACCTACATAGGAAGTTTGCCAAATTTTGAGCAGCCAATATGCTTCCTTCATTACCATACTCAGTCAACACAACATTCATGAAAATGTACTCTCAGTGCATTTCCCATGATAAGGAACAGCTGTGTTGGTCCAGCCCAGCTCTTTACAGTGCCAGTTAAGGGAAACGCTCTGCAGATAAAATACTACAGAAAGGAGAGATGATATTTACATACTGCATTTATTGTTCATTGTCCATTCAAAAAACAGACCTCCAATAGTATACAGCAACTGTCTGTAAGCACGCCTGCAGCTGCTCTGCCTGGCTGTGGAGATGGTTATTGCTCGGACTATGGCTGCAGTTGTGGTTAAATCTATGTTGATCAGGGTATAACTATGGTAGCTGTACTGCTACTAGTCTTTAGTGCTATTACCATTGATCAAGCAAGCTTCTTTAAGCCAAACAGAATTTGAACTCTATCAGATATGACAGATACACCACAGGAGGTCAGCAATACAGTACAGTAGCTTCAATACAATGCTCAGCCACACACACAACCCCTGTATGTACCCCAGCCATGGCTACAGCCACAATCAAAGTGACAGCAACAGTCGAGGCCATGTCATCCTATAGCTATAGTCGTAATCACAGCTACTGTACAGTCTAGTCTTTTTGCAGACGTGCTCACTATCACAAAAAATATGTGTCCAGTATGTGCCAGGTCCAAATCAAGGTCACGGCAACTTTCTTTCAACACATGCAGGAAGTTTCCACAGGCTATCCCCAATGCAGGCCCACCACTTAGGCTGTTAATTCCATTTAATACCACCTCCAACTCCCATTTCCTTTCAACAGTTGCTGTGAGTTTGTTTAAGAGGTTGGGTTTGCTGGCTGGATCTTGTTTCACATGACACTCCACTACCACTCGATTAGCACTTTGGGATGTGGTTCATCTCTGGGATAGATGTTGTGCAAAGTCCTAGAGACCGGCTGAATGAAAGATATCAGAACATTTTGTTTCAGTGTTGAATGTGAGAGGGGATCTGTGTGGACCAGACAGTTGTACTGGCACAAGGCAATAAGTGCTTTAAGGGCTTTGCTAATTTCAGTCATACAAGGACTTTGACAGTCTGTTGCATAGCTTTTTGTCACTGATACCTTGTTACTATCTGAGCAATACATAATGCACTGCACAGGGGGTTGGTTTTAGCACAGATTTGACCTTAATATGACATTCTGTCAGTGTCTCTTAGTTTGTCTTAGCTCCACCTGATCCTTCCTGCACATCCTACCAAGCGCCTTGAGGACACAAAACGTCATCTTCACTCACCACACCTACATTTCACAGCCAAAGTGTATTTATCTTTTAAAGGCCTCTGTGCTGCAGCGATGCATACTTTCCATTTCAAGCTCACCCATATCAATATTTTGAAGTCATCTAGTTCATAATTCTTTTGACTTTCTCTAGGTTTCTGCACTTAAAAGGACCCTTGCAGCAAGGCTATGATTTACTTTTAGTTTTTTTTCAGAAAATGAAAACATGTCTAGTACTAACACAGAAGGAAAAAAGGTTATGGGTAATTCTGTTCCTACTCTTCTACAATATAAATGAGACAGGAATGAGAATGGCATAGGGGACAATGGACTACCCTGGCCCTAATAGGACAGCATTCCAAGATGGTTGTCCTTGCTTTTACCTCCACTATTTGGAGCTCTCAATATGAAACACGTTCTAGTGTAACTTCGAACACTCCAGCTGTGTATGTGCAGACAGAGTGACGTAGTATTGTTAAAATTGGGGAGTGATGAGCACATTTTAAACCCACAGAGTCGGAGCCTGCAGGTGGAGGCTGGGGTGGAGGTGAGCCTGAAAGATCAGGCAGCAACACTGATGCATGGCAGCAGTGGCATTGATAGGCAGAGGTAGAGATGGGAAATGTTTGCAGCTTAAGTAGACCACCAAATTGGGAGGGTGTGTTTGGTATATGATTGTGAAGAGTGTATAGCAGCGCAGCTTAAATTGACTAGCTTGCAAGCATTGACTGAACAGAGGGAGATGCATGAAATACTCTAAATGGTTTAGAGAGGCTACACTTATGTGCTAATATATTTTACAATTGTATTGATAACTTTGGAATATTAGGTGGTACATGGCTCATATGAACCTTAGACTCATATTACTTGAAACTAAAATAACATAAAATGAACAATACATTTTAGCATTTAAATTATATTCTCATGCAGAACCATTCACAATCACTAAAATAAACCCTTATTATTATTATTATTATTATTATTCCAAAAATAATTTTACTGTACTGGCTATTAGACGATGCAAGTATCAGAGGCAAGTATCAGAGCACATTATTTCTCAAATGTAACACACTTATTGGACCGAACAGATGAAGGCTGTCACAATATCAGCAAATCGTAGAGGCAGGAAACAGACTGTAACTAAAACAATGAAGCTTACTGTAAATCTTATCGTAGCAATTATTTGTGACAGAAAAAGGCATGAATAGGCTCATTGTCTTTTGTATGTGACTGAGTTTAGGTGAACAGGCCCTGCTCTGCTGCCAAGAACACAGTTGATGTAATCAGAATGAGATGAGGAGGAACATATTGCCATGTACATTTTAGCTGGTCCCTGTATGCTGACTCATCAAATGCCATACAGCCCCATCTGATAAAGATAAAGTCAGACATAAATGATAAAGTAGGTCTTTTGTCCATTAAAGTGACCCATTTGACCCATTTCTATGTGCTTGTTTTGATTTGCTATGTCTAGTGTTAAATATTATATAATGATATTTCATAACAATGAAATGACTATGGACCCACAGAAGTTGACTCTGTAGTTCCCTTTCAGCTATACGATGCGTTCTTTCAGCTCATTTTTTTTCTTTTACATTCTGCAACTTCACTGTCATTTCCAGACATATCAGACTGTTTTCAGCACACAGCTCTTAAAATCCACAAAATGCTACCTTCCCAGCACAAAACGACAAGCATTGTGGCGCATTTAGCAGCTATAGAGCCAGATATTTCCCTCAAGAGTTGGTGACCAAAATAGAGGTTAAAGAAGAGGCACTCATGTTACTTTTGCTTTTGAAAATGAGAAAGAACAAACATAATTTGCACAGTTGCAATAGGTCACCATTAAATGTAATCAAACATAGGTTATCATAACTGTAATTTATACACTGATGTTGTCGTAGTGCCTCAAATCCTCAGATTTGGTGTAGCATGCCCTAAATGTGTTATTTGTTATAATCCTAGAATTTGTTGTTGAACTTAAACATGATCCTAAAATCGGATACAGCACCCAAAAATGCCCATACATATCATGAGCTGGGAGGACTTTTGGGGGTTTTATTGAGCACGATGCCACACTAGCGGCATGACTTTAGAGATTGGTAGTTTTTGGTCCAAACTGAAATATCTCAACAGATATTTTGAATCCTAATGTCTTAGTGTCACCATAAGGTTGCCATTTGTTGCTTTTAGTTAAGTGTCTCATCAACTATTGGGTAAAATGCCATTAAATTTGCTACAGACATTCATGTAAATTGTAATCGCTTTAGTTATCCCTTAATCGTCCATCTAGTGCCAACACCAAACTAAGATGGCAAACATGGTAAATATTACAAATGCTAAACATCAGCATGTTAGCATTGTCATTGTAAGCATGTTAGCTCCTAACTGAGCTGCTAGCATAGCTGTAAACTCAGTACTGTTAAAATATAAAATATGAAAAAAATGGAGTTCACATGTGCTTTAGGGCCCCTGGTGGCTGAGTGGAGCAAAGCAGACGCTCAATCAGCTAATGCCCCGGGCAGCTCTGCATAGAAAGGCACTGCCATTTAAAGTTTAACAGCAGTGTAATCTGTTGAGGCAGCTGGTTAAACTCCAGATGAGCCTGACTGTAGCCTCAGGTCCTCCAGCAGTTTTTTATTAGCTGTAGAATTAAGACAAATGGTCTGACCTTTGCCATTAATGGCTAGTCAACTTTAAAACAACTTGCATGAGGAACTCAGTCAGGCTGTTATCCCTCATCTTGTCTTTTTTGCCTTTTATAAATATTTTCTTGTCCTCCTTGCTTTTACTTCTTTACTAATTTACATTTCTATTGTTTCTAAAGCACATTGTACACATTGTACGTGCTACATAAGTAAAGACAGCAATGATTACGAAAGTAATGATTATAAATTGCAAATGTTTGCAAAGGTATTAAAGTTCACAAAGCAAGCTATTGGTGAATCAATATTTCAGCAGGGAGACATCTATTATTTCTCCTGCTGAAATATTATCGTGCTACTGTGTGTCATTTTGAGAACCCCCTGACTAGGATACCAATACTGTCCTAAACAGAGCATGAAACTGCATTTATTCATGGATTTTAAGGCCTAACGTCACACAATGCAGAATTGATCATGCACATTCAGTAAAACAAAACACAAAAATCAATTAATGGCACAACTTCATATGTTGTGCATGAGCATTGAGTGGGGGAGGCTGGACTATTCCTGAAACCCATCAATACCTGTGTGTTAAGTACTTGAAATCGTGGGTGGGTGTGTTGCCTTTTTTTCTTCTTCTCCATAATGCAACAGTGTGAGAGCAAATTCTATTTTCTGTGAGTTGACTGTCACTTTAAGTGGGCTCACAGGTCATGTTAGTCATTGTTGTGATGAGTCATTCATGCTGCAGTGCTGTAACTAACGGGACAAGAACTCAAGAACGCGTCAGATACAGTTTGGTTCCAAACACTACAGTAGATGTCTATTTTTAAGTCAAACATTCAGGGGCCCTAAAGTATAAAGCACCCAGTTAGTACAGTTGTGTACTTTGCATGACAACTCTGACTAACCTTGTTAGTCCAGCTACTAGCTTTTTCTGGAGCTTTCGGTCATATCACATGGACTTCATCAGTAGATGGAGTTTGATCAATTGCCGTGGAGATCAGATGGATCTGGTGACATACAAGCTAAGAAGCTGTTGTTTTCTTATCCATAGCACTTTAATCATTGTATACCAACAGATCTCTATGACAACTGAGGAAACGCCATCATCTGACAGTGTGATACAGTTGAAAGCTCCAGGAAAAGCTAGTACGTGGAACTTCAGTTGGGCTTGTTTTGTCAATAATGAACTTTTAAGCATGACAAGTCTTATTTGGGAATTTATCTTTTAATTTCTGAACACAGAAATGGGAAGTCAAACACACACTTGTTTTAGCAATAATGTAATTTTAAGAATCGAATAAACTCTTCCACCCCATAACCAGTAATGTCTGCATGTATTACTTTCAGCCATAGACCTGAACGTGTAAACCATAAACACATGCACTGCAAAACATTAGTTATATAATCATGTGTCTTCCTGATGTAAATAAGATGTTGAAAAGCAGAGGCCTAAAGGGAAGACCACTTAGGATGAAAGCTGTTTTAGCAGAAAGTAGTAACATAGTGATTTATAAAGTAAAGAACCTCCATAAAGCACTTGAGAAATCAAAGCAGAGATTCTAGGTCTAGATCTAGGTTGCTAACTCTTAGGTTTCTGTTTTCTGTATGTCTTTGTCCATTTACTCAAATAAAAATATCTTGAAATAGATTGTCTGCATCACATTATTTCCTTTATTTCCATTATTTCCTAAACTTAACCAAGTAGTTTTGGTGCCTAAACCAAACTGCGACCGTTTCACAACACGGACCATGTGTTTATTATTGTTACCATGACGATGAAGGTCCGATATGCCTATAGCCTATATGTAATTTTGGGGGAGATTGACAAACAACCTATTGTGTCATTTAGGTTGGAGGACTTGTTGGTTAAACTTATTGAAAACGAAAGGGAGACATGTTTTAACATGTATATAAATTAAATTAGACTAAGTTTCTTTTCACACAAAAAAGAATCTTTTAAATTACATCTACTACTCCTCCTTCATTAAAAATCCTATATCTATTAATAGAAGTTGAACTGCTGGACAACAGGTGCTTCCCACTTCATTATAAAGTCCATTCTCAGTGTGCATGGAGGTGCTGGAGGTTTCAAGTTTCCACATCACACTTTTGCAAGTTGAATATTGGCACAAATCATGCCCATAGGCCCACCCCTGAATTTGGACTTTTCAGTGAGCAAATAGAAACTTTTCCACTACATGCTTTAAACTCCACCAAACAGATTAAACATATGATTGTGAGAATATGCTTGCATGCATTGCAGATGTACCGAAAGTGAGTCAAGCCAAAATGTCTTCTTGCCTGAGGTTTTAAAGAAATTATAAACTTTTAATTGTTATTTCAGTCTGTCCTCTGATGCAAAGCACCAGCAACACTGAAGTCAACATTAATTCAATATCATTTCCTTAATTGCATTCAACTACAGGAAAAAGGCAAAAGAGGAGAGTGGCGATTTTGTAAACAATCCATCCTCTGTTTAGAGAAATGTCTTATCTGGAGACTTGCAGGAGGTTAAACACGAGGGCGATTTGTTTTGTTTGGGACTAGAAAAGGAAAAAGCTACTGTTATTCACTAAACCAGTGGGTACAATCATAAACATGGTTTTTAAAACAATGAGATCAGATCTGCAGGAGTAAACACATTTGTATTAATGTTTATATTGTTTTTGGGTAGTCCAATGAATTCTAATGTCATATTTATTATTATTTCACTCTAAAATGTATTTTTTGGCATAAAGACACACAGTTACATTTGGCATTTGCATCTGTTGCTCTGACTGAAACATAACGACAAAACATCAGTCCTTCTTTTTTCTTCTTCTAGCAAAATACTGGAGACTTCTATTTCAGTAGGACTGTAAATCCTAAAAAATCTAATAATCTGACAAGAAAACATCACTATCTGGTTAAAGTCCTTGCATTTTATAGAGCAGCTATATTGTCATGGACAATATGGGAAAATATGACATTTGGTTAGCTGCCACGTGTGTACTGTAGTATACAGAGAGACCACATTGTATTATTTATTAGATAAGAGCACATCTATATGAGCTGGACTTTGTGTGTGCATTCATGAGTAAGACATTTTGCAAGGTGACTTGCTCTTTCAGCTGACTGCTGCACATACCCATCAGAGTTCATTACCATGACACGACAGTGTCTTTACATGACCTGCTCTTACACTGGTTCATGTAAGACCTGCAGCACACTGCTGCTTAGTAAGGTGGTCTCTACTTTTTACATTCAAAATCCACTCATCTCCATTTAGTCTTTGGTTATCTGGGCGTATGTGCGATGTAAGGAAGCCTTTGCAGACAGCTATAGTAAAGTTAAAATGCAAACCTCTCTGTCCGGTGAGGCGACTGTAACACGTCTTGTGTAGACTGGGGGAACAATAGCTTATCAAAGGGAACAACACTGAATTTGTTCATTTGATATTTGATATTAAGATATCTCAGCACAAAGGCCTCAAGGACACCTACAGATGTTACTATTGTACCATTTACGCAAGTACAGTACTTCAGTAAAGTACACATTTGAGATACTTGTACTTCACTTGACTATTTCCATTTTATACTACTTGATACTTCTACTTCACTACCTTCACTACCAAAGGCTGAAAAATGTATACAAACTTGTGATAAACTTCGTTCCTATCCCATTAATCATTTCTGCCATCTCTCTCTTATCTTAGATTTACCTTGTGACTATGCAGTGGGGGTCTGAATTACCAATAAATTAAACTGACTAACTTTATGTTAAATTGTTAAAAAAAAAGCTACACCATGACTAACTAAAACCATTAAATTCTGCATATACATTGATGCATTGGTATTATTAATGTAATGTAGCTAATAACAATAATATAATACTTCTGGACTTGTAAAACTAATCATGGATTGTGGTACTTCTGTGATGGTATTGTGAGGAGGACCCAGACGCAGGACACAGACACAGGGGTAAGGTGATATAAGTACGATTTATTGGAGGGAAAGAGAGAAATGAAAGTGGAGAGACGAGTTGGCTGGCAGAAGACTTGGTTTTTGGATATGCACAAACGCAAGAAGGTGGTTGAACGAGTGAACGTTTGCACGGTTGACAAGGCTGCATGTAAACAGGAATATTAGTAGAATATTCATTTTCATTTGCCATGTGAACAGCTAGGAATATTGTCTTTTTCAGAATAAGAGCAAAAACCGGAATATGTCATGCATGTGAAGGTAGTCATTGAATATTTGCATGCAACCAACAAAAGGGCACTGGAGATAAAAGCACTGACCTCCACTGAAGGCGAGCAAATAATCTATCGGGGAGTGGGTCAAGAGCTGTTGGTTTAAATGCTGCTGGGGCTGATGGACAGCAGGTGGGCAGGTTCAACAGGGACCCAGGAGAGTCAGAGAGGGATTGCCACGCTCACACCTCCGACAGACAGGACAGAACAGGAGACACAGGGGAAAATACTGGGACACAGCCGTAACCATGACAACTTCTTCCAATACTGTTACTCTTTATAATAGTGCTGTCAGTAAATTAGCTTATACTAATAATATATTTCCTGATTCCATTCAGGCTAACTGCAGTGGGAGGTGGAGCTCTGAGTCTATCTTCTCTCTTGTCGCCATGACTCATATGAATAATTGAAGCGCACAACAAGCTGGTTGGGACACATGACTTAATAAAGAGCCATATCCTCCAGTTATTTCCCATATGGCTCTTCGGTGTGTGCTGTTTGCATAAAATCCCTGCAGCACAGACAGCAGTTTAGTGCACAGTCATAAATATCAAACTGTATTACTGTTTGTTATAAATACATCTGGTCAATAGAGCCTTGCGCACTGAAGAGGCGACTATATTGTGTTACTCTGTAGTATTGATAAACAGGTAAAACTTAATGGAGCAGGGCCAAAGGTTATACAGACTCACAAACTATAGAACTATAGATTGATTACAGCTGATTGTAAGACATTCAAAATCCTTTTTGTTCGGGAACAGAAATTAGTAAGTCGAATGTTTTGCTTTCATGTATTTTTTTCCCTCCAATTACCACTCAAATAGACACTGGTATTGGTTACATTTGGGTGGAGAAACATAAATCTTTATGGCAACTAGCAAAGAGAGTATACACCCTTCAAGGTACTGGTTTCTCACAATTGCAGGAAGACTCTTTAGTGCTCGCAGCCCTCTCAGTATAGTGAGCAACCTGGACAGACATTTCCTTCTCTGCTACACTCTGCAGTTTGTCTTGTTAGCAGACGTCCTGAGTAGTTGGCTCCACAAACAAGCCACCTCTTCCCCTTTTCTCTACTTAACTGGGAGGATTTGTGTAAATTGTTGAACATTCCAGTATGGCTTGCATGACAGACTTTACTTGAGGAAACCTTGTTTTGTCTCCATGAGGCAGGAGGAACACATTGTTAAACAACCAATTAAGAAGGACTCACATATTTGTTGTGTTTTGCCTTAAAAGCTCATGGCACACCAATGAAACATTCTCCAACAAACACAGACAAACACATGTTTGGAGATGTTTGGTCCGATTTGACACGTTCAGACCCTATTTGTTCACCCATTAGTGTTTGCTAATGTTAATGTTACCACCGGTTTAAGATATTTGCTTACATCTCTTTGTAAATGAAATGTGCTGACACAGGTAAACAGAACTAATTAATAGTACTCATTTAAATTGACTCATGTTTGGGCAAAAACTAAGCCGGATTGGAGTTCTTGGAGATCTATTTGCTATCAGAATTGGAACTAGTGTTGATGCTGCTGGTGTCAGTTGATATGCTGCTCTTCCGGTTTCCAGGCGACAAATTTAGCAATGAGTTAAATCTCTAAACCTCTGGTGTCAAATCCAAGGGCACAGGAAGTATGCTCGTTACGGCACACAGTGAGTGTATGTTAGTTACCATGGACACAAATGCACAACATGCACTTTTTACAACATACACATACAAAGCTAAATTTATACAACTGTGGGATACACACATGCACCTATGCACACACAAAGACACGCACAGCGCTCTCATTACACACATGTAAAAGGCTATGTCCTTCTATTCTCACTTTCTGCAGCGTCCGTGCCACTGTTACGATACACCTGTCATCACACTCCCTGGCGTCAGCTGCCAAACAGCTTTCTGGCTGATGTGCATTAGCTACTTCCTGGAAGCTCTTTAAGCTGGATATAGACCCACAGACAGTTCCACAGATTGACAAATAAAGCTGCCAGCTGCTGACAGAAACTTCTCTTAAACAAAAAGTACTCCTGAGCAGGGTGGATATATTGAGACTTATATATAGAGATATTTAAAGATTATCTTATCTTGTTTTTGAGACTAATACTTTTTTATTAAAATGGAATGCAATCATCTCTCCAATGTGCAACATGATGTTTTGCATGAATGAGTACAAAATGAATCAGGTGGGTGGCCCAACGACAATTTTCTAATTCACAATGAAAATAAATTGATTCACACTGGGAATTTAAGTTATATAAGTAAATGTCCAATAATGTCCCTTAGCTTTTAAAGTTGCATATTAGCGATCTGTGCAAGTGGTGACACTTGATTCCTGCGAATTCAGTGAAAAATGGGCAGATGAATTAGCCTTTATTTTGCCACTTCATACCAAACAACTGTGCTTACTTTAATTTGCCAAATGGCAATTGCTGTATGTAATGTTGTTAATATCAGGCACCATCAGGAGTAAAAACATGCTAGCTTCAGTGCAGGTCCCAGTCTGGTAACACCGGTATCTGATAAGTATTATTATCCTGCTATTTTGCAAAAGTGGCCCCAAGGCAAAGCAAGTTAAATACCACTGTCTATATCACATTCTCCATAATCCTAAAGAATAATAAGATCTCTGCTGCCTGCTTGATCAACAATCTCAGTCAACCAATCGTCTGGTAACAAAATAATTCAGTTCAAATTACTTCTCACCAAAGGCCACCTCTCAGTGACTTGTCCTCTTCTTCCCTTACTGGTCGGCTTTGTCTACAGGGTCACATTAACTGACTCTAACCTCCTACCAGCACCAAGCGCTGGGCAAATTTGTGAGACTTTTTATTAACTAAAACTATGAACATTGCTCGCCCTTTTGTTCTAAATGTTCTTTATTCAATCTATTATTTTTTTAAACTATCATCATTGGCTCAGATCATAGGCGTAGGAACCGGGGGGGACGGGTGGGACGTGTCCCCCCCAATATTGGAAAAAGGTGCATTTGTCCCACCCAAAAATTATACCACCGGTGAGAGATGTGTCCCCCCCAATGT
>JAVQJL010092030.1:0-20067 GCA_036024295.1 Nannoperca obscura
GAACTGACTGGGTGGATGTGAGGCCAAGTTAATCAGCAGTGACAAACACTACAACCACAGCTGCTCATGACTTCCATCTACCATTAAGTACAAAACTAAAAATGAGACGCACACTACAATCTTTTTCAGAGGCAACTCTACATTTGGACAGGTTTCTGACTTTTTTTTTTTTTACATTTTTCAATACATGGTAAAAAAAAAAAAAGAATTAAAAAAAAGTATTAACATACAGAACTGTAAACAAAAAAGCATGTTTTCTTTTAAAGTAAAACGACATAATTAATGTCAGAAAAAAAAAGATAATGGTTAATGTCTTTTAGTTTTTAAAGTGTGACACAGAGGGAATGATTGATAAGCAAAACTGCTTTATGGGAGCACTTTAATAATAATAATAATAATAATAATATTGGGGGTAAAGGCTTTACAGCATCCCCCCAGTCAGCATCAAACACAACAACAGAACATGAAACAGACATAAGAGACTATTTACAAGAGTGATCTTTTTTGTTTTCCTGTTAAAATTATTTCTACGTAATGTGGCGAACATCATCACAATGCAGCAACCCACAGCTGATGACATGGATGTACTGATGTAGTGTGCATGTGGTATATGCCAAGTGTGTGAATTTGTGTAACAGTAGGAGCGTCAGCGTATGAAAAGTTTAAAAAGTTCAATGTCCATATTTTCTTTCCTACGTCATTCCTCCACGACTTTAGAGCAGACGCGCCGTTTTCATTGTTTAGCTCATCTTCTTCGCCCTGCTGCCTTCTTGCGACCCTAGAGGAGAGAGAAGGCAGGGTGAAAACTCTGGACAGGAAATGGGGCTTATAAATTCCTCCACACTTTCTGAAAGTTAGTCCACAAACCAGAATTCCTCAATATGATTCATGCAACACTTGCAGTACCTTCGGTGTCGGCTCGTCCTCCTGCTCTTCCTCCTCTTCTTCATCTTCTTCCTCAGAGTCTTCTTTAGCAGCAGCCGCCTTTGATCGCCCACCACGCCTGGATACCACAGAGGACACACACTGAATCAGAACGCCTCAACAAGTGACAGGGCGACGCCGGTGACCTGTGGTCATCGCGCTTCTGCGTTTACTGTACAGCGCTGCAGCCGCAAAATATCACCCGCCAGGTGCCAAGTGTTGATAAGAAGCCTCTCTGGCAGATAAATCAGTAAGTCGCACACATACCACTCTGGCCAGTAAGATACAGAATGCTTTAAAATAATTACTGGTAAATGTTGAACCACATTAAGCCGTTTCATCTAAATCTCGCACGCACGCACGCACTCTATTTCGCAGGTAATTTGTGATCATTTGTAGAAAAAGTAGTCGAAGTCGATCCACTGTAATTATTTGACCACACACAGAAACTCTCACTGCGATGTGCTTGAGTTTATACATAAACCTGGAAGATCACAAAGTGCATCTTACACTGGTTTCTTGGCAGGTGGCTGAGCCGATTTGGGTGGACGTCCTCTCCTCTTCTGCGGCGTGGACTCCGCGCTGTTGAACAAAGGCAAAATGCAAAAAACGGCAGTTTGCGTCAGAAAGTGGCAGATCCGTGAAGCTGACCCAACTTCTCTGCATTTGCTGCGCACACGGACGGTTGTCTGTTTCTTACCCTTGTGACCGCCGCGGCGCTCTGGCTTGCCTTCCTCCCTTGGTTTTCAACTCCATATTTTCACTGCTCCCGTCATCCTCTTCCTCCTCCTCCTCCTCCTCTGCTGCTGCTTCCTCCTCCACCCTCTCCTCTTCCTCTTCCTCCTCCTCCTCCGGTGGAGGAGCTGCCTTCTTTCGCCCCCTCTTCCCCTTGGCGGGAGTGTCCTGACTGGGAGTAGCGGACTTCGGAGGTCGGCCCCTGCGTCCTTTTTTCGGCGGGCTGTTCTGTTCGTCCTCTGGCCGATTGTCCTCGTCCCACTGGTCCTCGGACTCGGCCGCTGCGGTCGTGTTGGTTGCCGCCTTCTTGCGCCCGCGCTTCGGCTTGCTGTCCTGGTCGTCACTGGCGGCCACGCCACGCTTGCGACCGCGAGGCTTTTCAATATCCTGTAAAAGACAGAGAAAGCGATTGACGAGGGCCAGGACAAAGCCAGAACCCCTTTTATAAAATGTTATTCTGTCCTGAAAGGTGATGTTTTTTTCACCCCACGAAAAAAAAAAAAAAGTCCCGTGTCCAGTTTTGTTTCCTGTGATGTTAAATTAAAATCGCCTCTACTTAAACAAATGTGAAAAACAGGTACAAATAATAATAAGTCCATTCTTGTGGAACATTTCAAATGTATTTAACAGTTATATTTTTTTGATAGAAGAAACCTTTATTTTTGACTTTATAGAAGATACTATGCTAAAATATATTTATTCTGGACTAAATAAATAAAAAACCGTGTGTGCAGTAGGTGTAGAGACGACATGTGCTTCCCAACTTGACTTAAATCTAACCGTGTTTGCACAGTAGAATCACAACACAGAGGAACAGTTTATGACGGGCAACGCTTAACTGGATCACAGCAACACGGCCATTTCTGCTCCCGAGCTACTCCGTCATTTCTGATAACGCTTTTTGTCTATTTGTGCAGAACTTCTACAGAACAGATAAAGAAAATGTAAATGTTTGTTGATCCTACTGGTGTCATGGTTGCTCAAAACTAAATTACAGTGATAACAAAAAGGTCTCGGAAGCTTCAGCTCAGAGAAATGTGAGCGCAGATATGATGAACAATTCCCAAACATTTTCAAGAGGATCACGGCTGGGAGCTTCTGACAACATAAGATATCCCACTGGTTTGGAACAAATGACAAATATCAATTTCCGGAATGATCATTGGAGCTGTCAGGCGATGTTTACACACAAATCGATCTGAGAAACTCTCATTAGTAATGTTGATATGATGACCAAGCAGATGTTCCTTTTCACCCTGATAAAAACACAAAACTTTTCATTTTAAGACCATGAAAAGTAACATTGCAGGAGCTCTATTACTACATTATAATCTAAGTCTCGCGTCACAGTAGATATCACATCGGAATATTAACAGGTTATAATACCTTGTCAGTGCTGTCCGCTCTCTTTAGGCTGATGTCCTCATTTTCACTGTGATCCATTTCTGAGCTGTCGTGCCTGAAACAAAGCAATTATGAATTGTTACTATTTTGTATACAATCACAGAAAAGCCAAAGTCAAGGTGACGAGATACAAAAGCCATCTCTTTCTCTTTATAGCCTGAGCATAAATCATCTTCACTCTCCGTGCTGTGAGGCGGTTTGTTTCCTCCACAAATCAGAACTCCTGGGATTTAGCGTCTTGCTCGACAACAGCTTCAGCAGAGTAAAAAGGTCCCACCCTGTGGAGGGGGCGAGACTTTAGAGGAGCGTGCATGTGCACATGTCTTGTACCTGGCTTTGGCGCGCTGAGGGGAGCCCGGGTTGGACGAGGAGTCGTCGTTGCTGGCGGTCTCCATGCGAGAAGCTTTACTCTGGATCGGTTTCCCCGCCGACGCCAGAGGCTTGTTCACTGCACCCAAAACGTTAGCCGACTTGGGCTTGAGGAGCGAGAGGTGACAAGAGTTGGAACTGGATGTACGCTCCACGCAACGAAAACACAGAAATGAGAGGAAAAAGGCCAAATGTGACAATTCCCCGAGGGTGCGTTAAAGCTCACCTTTCCTGGTGTGAAGAACACCTTCATCTCTGGTGGGAGATAATTTTTTGTGTTGCTGAAATTCTGAAAGAGGAGAACGATAAATTACAAAAAAGAAAAACAGAACTGAAACACAAGCAGAGGGGTATGAGGATGAGGTTTGCTCCTGCCAAACAATCTCATTAGTCAAAATGTGTGCCAGCTATGTTGACAACTCCTCTTGAAGTAAGCCCATGTTTACACAAATAACTGGGGCGCAGACACTGCATAAACGAGGCTGATACCAGCAGTTGCAAACACGGAAATGCAATTCCAAAGTGGTGCATTAGTACTAGTAACAGTCAAACAGGACATGTGCATGTTGGCAAAGGGAAAGACGACAACATATTGCATATGTTGCAATTAACACACATCAAAAATGAAAAATGTAAAAAGAAAAATGTTTTCCAGAAAATGCTTCGACACCAACCTTGTCTGGTTTGGTGAAGAAACACGAGGGCAGCACCGGGTCTTTCGGGGACTCCAGGCTGTAGGTGGTGCTCTTTGACATGATAATGTTCATGGCTACGTCGCACACCGTGTAGAGTTTCTGTACAGGGAAGACAAACGGGCCTGGTCAGCAGGGTGGTACTCAGGGTGGAAGTTGAGAGGAGTGAGTAGGAATAGCTACTGTTCATACATATATCACACACAGACACACACACCTCGTTGGTTTTGGGATCACTGGGGGACTGGGCATCTTTCGTCTGCTTGATGTTTTCCACCATTTTCCTTATGAAGGCATGACTGTTGTTCTCATTCTTGGCCATGATAATCTCCAGGACAAACCACAGAGCCCTGACGAGGAGGGGAGGAGGAGTTCGACATCAGCATACAAGACTTCCAATCCTAGATATCATGTAGCATTTATCTTTCAAGTTCTTGGACATAGACCTGAAAATTCTTTGGATACTGCAGATGCAATTATTGAGTAATGGCAATAATGAAATAGTAACAGCATCGAGTACAATCTGTGGGGGAAAAGTTGATATTATTTAGTGCTTAGTGTCTTTATAACCAACAGAGCTGCATGCCCTGCAGAAATATGACACCAACACCAGGTTGTAATATCCCACGCTGATCTAAGAGTTTGCATTTAAAGTATAGAAAGTGTATTTGTAATTATTTTTAAAGTATTATTTTATCATCTGTGTTATTAGCAACCAACAGCGTTCCCATACACTACCTACTCTTTAATTTCTTTGAGCTGCTCAATGTCCTGGACCTTGACGTAGTCCGGGTCGTGTGCCAGCAGGTGGATGGTGTAGGGCACCACATACTCCGGCAGCAGAGAGAACAGCTTGTCTGATGGAGCGCACACACACACACACACACACACACACACACTAAATATTACACCAACACTACTTCATCACATCAGTTATAGTGATCACTGCCATAAGCACTGCAGAACAGATCTTATAATTTTTTCCCTGAACAATATCTTTTAAATTTCTTTTTGCAGTAATAAATTATTTTCATTCCCACCTTTTAACTATTACATAAATTAATTATACACATTACATAAATTAAATAATGAGTACTTGTGTCATGCTACAGACTTTTTTCAGCTGATTTTAAAATAAAATAAAAAAGTAAAAATCTACAAAGAATACGACCCGATTTCATTTGAAAATTGTCAGATTTAGTTCAGTGTCGTTACCACTGATGGCGGCGTGCTGTTTGAGGTACTCTCTGCGTATGTTGACGTTTTTCACCAGGCACTGACGAGCGTGAGCCCTCCTCTCTTTAACCGGATCCTTGGCACACAAAGCGAACACTGCCATGTATTCTAGAGGCAGACGGAGGCGGCAGAGGCCCCGGTGGAGCTTCTGGGAAAAACACTGTCGCACCTGGTAGCACTCGTCCTAGAGAACAAAGGGAAATAGGCACAGAACGGCGATTAAGAGGAGGGGAAACAGATGAAATGGTTAAGAGAAATATGGGGGAGGGAATGTAGAGGTGGAGCAGGGCTGAGAAAGGTGTACTAGATGGTAGTGCATCATTTCAAAACAATATAAAATCAAAAGATACGACGCAGAGCCCTGAAACGAGCATGAGCTTTGCACAAAAAGGAGGAGTCCTGTGGCGCATCTTACATTGATGACGAGAGCACACAGCTGATATTGCTCCAGAGTGATGATTTCGTGATAGCACGGCTCCTGCGCCAGCTTCAGCAGGGCGCACGCCGCCGCCAGCCGCAGCCTCGACATGTCTGGTTTGCTAAGAGATGAGAGGAAGGAGCAGAGCAGACTCAAGTAAACAAGGAGTTCTTTATAGATCTGTAAATGTGCTCACGATAAAAGCCCAACATCCCACTAGAACCCACAAAACCCATTAAAATCCAGCACAGCGCTGAATATTTAATGATTATAAATCTGAAAACAACGATTTCTCTGAGCCACTCAAGAAGCTGACACACACAGGACGTTAGGTCGGTCTAATAAAAGCTTGGTCATTTACCCCATCCTGCCCTGCTCAGTTAGGTCTCCATCACTGTGCAGAATAGCAGTCAGCATCCTCAGGGTGGAGTTGCCCGATTTGCTCTGGTTGTTCTTCACTCCTAGTAACCACCTCACCATCAGCTTTATGCCCTGGATCTGAACGGAGGTAACAAATAAAGCAAGCTTGTGATGATGTGATAAGAAATGTGGCTTCTGAAATCTGTCTCTGAAAGTATTAGTCAGATAAAAGAAATAAAAACGAAAAAACGAGGGTTCGTTGCCGACCTTGGCCAGAGTCTCTGGGGACACTTCCTCATCAGGGACCCAGAGCTTGGTTGTCTTCTTGCCTGGGACCTACAGAAAACACACATCACGTGATATGAACAGACAGCAAATGTACTGCTCCTCGATCTGTGATGAACCTCAGAGCAGTACTGTTTCAGGGTTTCCCCCAGGACTTTATTAGCCAACATGTTGTTTGAAGAAATTAACAATACTGAACAAAAACTGGCACTTTCTATAGATTTCTTAAAAAACAAAACAAAAACATTTTTTGTAAATATACACAATGTGCGTACCCTGTCGTTCATGAGCAGATCCTTCACAATGAAGTTGGCGACTAGAGATTTGAGCGGTGCAGCAAACTGTTCTGGGGCCAGCTGAGCCAGGTGACCTAGGGTGGTCAAAGGAGTGATGAGCTGCTCCAGGTTAGCCGGGTCCAGGCCTTTGTGCAGAGGCTGGAGGAACACAAAACATTTCATTTGACAGTTTTATCCTGGGTCAGACTACCGGTAAAAACCGTCTTAGTGCCAGAGCAAGATACTGATTAATCAGTGTTTCATTATTTCATTTTCAAAAGATGCATTTGATTTAGTTGAAGTGAATATTGATTTCCCCTCAGGACGGTTTCTTTTTACATTTAAAAAAATATTTTAGGCACATTTATCAATCTTATCTGATTCTCTGCATAAAAAAAGTCTAATTCAATTAAAGAATGTGTTCTGTAAACACATGTGGGTCTAATCCAGAGTTTTTTCTTTTATGTGTAAAAAAAACAACAACAAAAAAGGGAAAAAAAGTATAAAACCAAAGAGATGGGAGTGACTGACCTCGAATATCTGGGCAAAGTGTGTGTCTCTGTTGGTGAACATGGCGTTGATGCAGTGGATGGCATACTTGGCCTGGCGAGGGGGGCCTCTCTTGGCTTTGGCCTGCAGTACCGGCAGCAAAACACTTGGGGGAGCAGGCAGGAGAACACCATAAATAGAAAGTATTGCCATAAGTCATAGAGTGCAGCATGCTCACAGCGAGAGTTTCAGCCCAAAACATGAATAACCAGTGATTTCCGTGTGATTGCAAACGCCCTGCTGTGAGCCAGGGAACGAACGGAAGCATCAAAATCGGGCAATGAAACGTACGATTTGATCTGAGGAAAGCTCTCTTCCAGCTTGCCGCCCGTGTTCTTGAATATCTGCAGCGCGGCCTCTGCGACCTTCTCGTCATCCATCCTCAGACAACCCAGCAGAGACTCAAAGGTCTCTGCAGAGTGGAAGGACACTGGGTGGGTGAACGACAGCACCTGTGTGGGACGAAGAACAACAACAAAAAAAAAAAGGGTCAAACCACTGCTGGAAATATATGAAAAGTCTTGATGTCATCATTGTTATTGTGTTGCGTTTGTAACTGTAGCGGCTGCTGCAGGTAAAAACTGCAGGAGGGGCATTATCAGTCCTGTTTGCAGGCAGCAATTCACACCGACACCACAGACGCATGACTGATCGGAGCGTGGAGCCTGGGATTTAGATTATTTTCCTACAAGCGTTTCGTCAAATGGTGCATCAACGTGGAATAATGAAATGACAAAGTATTCGTCATCTCGTTCTGAAGATAAATGCAGCAGATATTTTTACCTTCAGCAGTTCCAGTCCTGCTCTGATGGCCTCTTCAGTGGGGACGCCCTCCTCCTCATCATCAGCTGTTCCATCTATAGATTTGTTCACCTGTTTTACCAAAGCACTGACAGACGACGGCAGAAATGAAACAAAAAAGGTCAAATGCTGCACAATAGAATCAAATATCGATGGCATTTGTAGGATTTGTATTCATGTGATGACCCGCATACAAATAAACAAACAAACACAAACACACACACAAAGTACCTGATGGACTCCGTGTCGATGTGCACAGGAGCAATTCTCTCCAGCAGGAACTTGACCATTTCCAGGAACGGATTGCTGGGCTGTTTGGGGCTGCCGAGCTTTTTAGTGATGTCTCGCTGAAAAGGTGACATTGTAATAAAATTTAAATAAAATCCAAGTAATGACACTGTAATGCTGACAATCCCTCTCTGCCTCACACCTGTAATTTTTAGCCTCATAATAACTTGTACTGCAGAACCAGAAGCAAAGTGATGCTATAATCTTAGCCCGTTTCAGACATGTACCCCATCACATTAACATGACTGGAATTGAACGTGTCGGTCATGTCTAAATAAGCCCCACGGCCACTTTTGCGTATTAAAAAAAAAAAGTCACAGCGACTATTTTACTAGCTCGAGGTAGTTAACATTTCCGTATCACTTTCAACACGGCACAGGTCTGAACTGAATGGTGTCAGATTAACATAAAGGGAGCAGCAGAACCCGATGAAACCAAGCAGCGGAGAGAGATCCTGTTTCGCCTTCTGACGCCGCTAAATGTATTATCTGAATCAGGATCTCCACGTACTGCCGTGGCCAATTGCATGCAAGGCAGCGAAATCTGCTATCAAACAACACTAAATGGTGAAACTGAAAACGTATCGGCACATTCTTCTCTGTTGGAAGTGGAGACTAGAGCACACGATGCTCGTTAAGGCTTCAACAGCAAAGCAAAATGTTAAAATCCAGCAGTGATGCAGCCAGAGAGAGAACAGAAAGCCTTACCGTAATTTACATTTAAAATGTCACCTACGTTTATATCTGAATGATGAAATGCCATCACTTTAACAGAAGAAAGCCATGTTGCACCAAGTGAGAATGGATTACTGAAGAGTAACTGACAATTTGTACCAACTTTAGCAGCCTTTTGTAACTTAAAATACGGACTCGATTGAGACATTTTGAGAGAGTGTTTTTTCAATCGATTAAAATAGAAACAAAGCCAGTGGGAGGGATGACAGCATCAATTAGAGGGCACTGCACTGCGATCTCGGACAGAAACGTCAATACTCACCACACAGACTTCAGCTTGCTTGCAGGAGCAGGTGGGGCTGACCAAGGTTTCCAACTGATCTCTGATCCGCTCGTCGTCATCCAGGACCTGAGCCAGCTTCTTCACAAAGTCCTGAGCCTTGCCTGGGTCTGGCAGGTTTCCTATAGGCACACAGAATGAAAAGCCGATGTCTACGAGGCACAGATTTATTTTTAAAAACGGTTACGGTCATCCCCGGTGCAGCAATTCCATTAAAACTTCTCTCCCACTTAAGCCACGCTGAGTGGAAAGATCCACGCGGCAGTACGAGTTGGTAATTCACGGAAATAGATGTAGGTTTAAGTGTGAGATCACTTACTTGTGATCACCATGACTTTGGCAAATACGGCCTTGCTCGATGCTTCAGACTACAACAAACAAAACAGAAAAACACTGTTTAGAAACATGAGACATGGGTATATCAACCCATCAGCTTTTTGTGGTGCGCTTCAGTCAGAGTTACCTTGGGTTTTTTGACCAGGTCCAGCAGGTCTTTCACATTGTGTCTCAGCAGATTCTGGCACTTCCACATCTCATTCAAAGCTCTGAGAAGCACAGAAGAGGAAGAGTCAAAGGAAGCGCGCGATGAGGAGGATTGACAGTATTGTGATAAGAAAATATAGGCCATCCTTCTGAATATGTCTTCCAGACAGTTCAAAGCTGGTGTTCACTTCAGTATATTCCACAGACCACCACAACTGTTCCACTAAACAAACAGGATTGAAAATGGCATGTCACCCTTTTGCCACCGTCGTTATCTTGTGTGTGTTGGACTTACTTGACAGCATTTGTGTCCAGGGTGGCATACAGGTAGTAAAGACACTTCATCCTCTCAGTGGTTTCCAGGTTGTGAGGAACCATGTACTGGGCAAAGACCCGCTCCACCAGTAACCTGCACACGCGGAGGGAAAAACAATGGGGAGACATTCTGATTAAAATGAAGGCTATCCTCGGAAACCAATGCTGTTGGTTTTTCCTCTGTGAGGCTTTGAGCTGAGAGTCCTGACAGCCATTAACCAACCATTAGATTTGTTTAATAGGATTGTTTACACCGGGGTCAGAAACTACGGCGGCTCGGAACACAGCGCTGTTGCAAATTTAGTTCATAAAATTTAGTTTATAAAAAAATAAGTTCCCTGCAAATATTTATGCATGGATGAGATTACAGTCCCTCAGTGGCCACTGGCAGTTTTTAACCAAATATACCTGAGACTGTTTAATTAAATAGACTGATATTATTTATTATCGGCCCGGGTATAATCTCAAATTTTAATACCTCCCGTAATAAAAACAGGATATTTTCAGTCACTTTACATTTGGGATAACCAAATTTCAGAGGTTTTAAAGGGAGAATTTGCAGAGCATGCACAAGTACTTCACTGCTGCTCTGTTTAACTTTCACACATTCAGGAACTGCCTGTTTCAATACAGACTTTTCCTGTTGGCAGCAGAGCAGCTCCACTGCAGCAGAGAGATTTCGCCCTCGGACGCCGCGCAGCAGTTTGATCTCGGACTGCGTTGTTTAGCCGACTTGTCGTGTCGTTTTGTCATTTGGGCTTTTATCCGGGAGGTGCCCACTTTGCATCAACGTCGCTCATCTAGTGCCTCTGCAGCCCGTGACATTTTGACGAATGACTTTCAACAACCCCAGAGAGGCAACTGTAGACTCTCCGTGTGCAGGTAGAGAAACAACAACAACATCAAAGTTTCCAGCTCAAAGTGAAGCGACTGATGCTGCAGTGTGCTGTCTGGCTGCTTATATGATTAAAAAAAAAACCAAGTCCGACATTTTTCACTTGCTTATGAAAACAGCTGGGACTGCTTTACATTGTGGTGCCCTGAGGTCGGTGACCTTATTCTTCTATGAAAATGTTCCCTGTGTGAAACTGATGGACTGATAGTTTGAGTCTAGAGAGAAGCATTTGCTCTTTGGATTCTGAAGAACGGACTTAAAACATTATTTTTAAGTAGTGTTCGGCACGCTGCCAAAGGCTGCTGTAAAGTATGCCAATGTGATGCCGTTATCTACTCTAAGCTAGTTATCCATGGAACAAGTCAAACTCAAACAACATTAAGTGCAGAAATCCACGGTACACTGCTCAAGGCACACACACAAAAGCTGCAGTTGAGCAAATGAAGAGCAAATGATTCAAGAAACTCCCAGAGTCTCTAATCAGCATCTTTTTAGGTTTAAATGCTCTTCCTTTTAAATACACTTAGCAGCAGGTATTAAACGCTGTATTGAAAGCATTGAAGAGGTTTTGATTTTCCTATGTTTTTAAATATAAAACAGGCAGGAACACACGACCACAAACCTGTCATCAATGCTGTTCTGGTAGTAGATATGAAGCAGCTTGTCTTTGATCCAGGAAATCTGTTTAGAGGCCTCCCTCCCTCCCTCTCCCTGCAGAGAGTACTTCCTGTAGATTGACGCCAGGCCCATCATGGCCTCCTTACGTACACGCCACTGAAGAAGAAAGATAGGAAAAAGATCAAAGGGAGAGACATTCCCAATTGTGAAAACTCGTTAAATGAGAAAAGAAAAGGTTGTCATACAGCTAGGGCTGGGCGATATAAAACGTGCTCAAGAAGAGCATTTGAATCTTTGATATAAAAATCAAAAAGCTACATTGCCTGACAACGTGCTAGCTAAACAAAGCTATAATCAGCCAAACACATTGCAGTCCCTTAGAAAACAGAGTCTTCTTTCCAAAATAGGCATGGCGAGGTTGGCTGAGTGAGCTAAACACACCACATGCTGTTGTGGAATCAAAAGACGGATAGTTAAGACGAGAGAGACAAGTGCTACCTCAGAGGAAGCGTTGCATGTCAGCGCAGTAACAGAATCTGTGCTGACGGAAATGTTTGAGGTTCTGAATCAACTACTAGAAAATATTTGAGCTCATCGGAAAGTGATGTCATTTATATCTCGGTTAATATCAATACTGATCAGGAAAAGACACGTGTTAAGATACAACACACTGAAAAACAGGGAGTACGTGCTGACACTTCCAAACACACACACCCCCACTTACTCTCTTGTCCAAGGTCCTCTCCTTTACAAAATTGAGCAGTGCATCATTGACTAGAGACAAGTCTTTCTTGGCAGCTGTTACTATAGAAACGATGACATCATGGCGGATGGCCTCCTCTGGGTCATGTGATCTGACCCTCAAGAATTCTGGGAAGAAAAACAGGAACAAGTGTGTGGGATGTGAGAGAACTGGCCACCTCTAACGAGGAGAAAACACTCGGCAAATGCTTCTCATTTCTTCTAAATTACACTTCAAAATACCACATACAAGTTATTATAAGGAGCTTGTAAGTGGGCCGGGTGTCGGGGTATCACCTCCATATAACGGCAAAATAACCCCAATGGGTTTCATGCTGATAAACTTCTCGTTATATGAGAGCAGGTTTTGAAAAATATGTATCTGCTTCAGCTTCGTTTCAGCTGACTTACCCGTGAGGTCTTTGGCCAGGTCTGGGTGGTTCATGAGACAATGACTGGCGAACTTAACGCACTCCAGTCTGATAGGCACATGGATGTCATTAAACCTTTTGGGGAAAGGAAATGAACT
The DNA here is from genome assembly GCA_036024295.1 of Nannoperca obscura. Taxonomy (NCBI): domain Eukaryota; kingdom Metazoa; phylum Chordata; class Actinopteri; order Centrarchiformes; family Percichthyidae; genus Nannoperca; species Nannoperca obscura. The sequence goes on from JAVQJL010092030.1 coordinate 12,932, forward strand.
TTAACGTGGGCAACTCTACATGAACATGAACAATAATTAGATTAAGATTAAGATCTGTGCACATACAGATCTTTTTAAAAAGGTGGCTATTTTAAGATTTTCTTCCAACTTTAAAGGATCTGTAGATGCCACGGGCACAATGCTGAAACCCACCTTCCCAGGTAACACTGCCAGAGCGGTTTGTTCTGTGCGGCCAACTCAGAATCCTTGGCTCCAAACATCTTAGCCAGCAGCTTCACCACCTGCAGCCTCTCATCATTATCATTACTCTGCAGAGAGAGAGAGAGAGAGAAATGATGCACACGAATTGGCTGTGTTGAATGGACAGACACCACAAGCCATTTACATTAACTACATTGGCCACATTACCATTTTCATAACGCAAAAAGGCAGCAGTTTCTTTGGTATCAATCTTATTTTAGAATGAGCTGCAAAGAAGAGGAACCAGCAGAGGCAAAGTCAAGACAAAGGAAGATAAGAAGGAAAGAGTGAGGATGAAAGGAGAGAGTGAGGAGAGGTGAAGAGTGAGGGGGAGACAAAGCATACGCAAGAGAGAGAGAGAACATGTAGTCTGTGGGGGAGAGATTTTATCGCAGCTATTATTTTGAAGGAGACAGCAGTGATCTAAACTCCCTCTGAACAGTTAATGAGCGTTATCCATCAGCAGGAAGCCTTTATGAGACACTGCAGAGGCAACATTATGCTGACTGGCTGACTGCTTTATCTTTTTAATATGAATCAACAAACCTGCAGAGAGAGTGAAAATGTGAAATTCTGTGGCTAATAGGTCAGAGAAATTGTGTTTTCAGTCTGGTGTCGTGTGGATAACTCATAATACCGATATTAAAGACAAGCATTGCTGCTGCTTTCATTTATATAACCGCTATTAATATTACAACAATCTAATTCTAATGATTATTATAATAATCTAATTTGTCAAGTGTTCTTATAAACTGGCAGTAAAGTGTATTGCACAAAACAACCATACTAACATAATATGAAAAATGCAAGACATTAAAGGCTCCATTTAGGCACACTCAGCAACAAACAACACAAGCTGTTTTAACAGTTAAAAATGCCATAAAGCAGTTCGGTGCCCAAATGTTTTTCTATACCTTGAGTTTAAACTCCAGCTGTGGCAGCACTGAGAGCAGCAGGTGGCTGTCGATGTTGTAAAGCTCCAAGATGAGGTCAAAAACGTGTTCGGACAGATCACTGACTGAGGTCTTTCCCAGCATCAGTACCTGGTTGAAGAACTGATTGAAGGAGACAGAGAGCGAGGGAGGAAGAATGTTAACACAACCGAAAGGAGATCCTACATGGTCCTGCAACTCAAAATGTCACTTTCATCACTGCTCCCTTTATCATGTTCTCTTGTTTCTTGCTCCTCCTTTATGGTGAGGTCAAAGGTCGGGTGTAGGCCAGCATCTCCGAAGCTAGTGGTTTAATCAAGTCCACCTCCACCCCTCCTCATGTTGTAGAGAGACAATCTGAAAACCTGCTACTCCATCCTGTTCCAGTAGCCCCAGTTGAATCTGAATTTACGACACTGAAGCTGCATGTATGCGGTGTTAGCCTCAACACAAATATTTGGATGCATCAAATGTTTTATGTTCAACAGATGGATTTTAAATGTCCAACGAGTCACTTGGCTGCGTCGTTTGCTCAGACATGAAGCTCTTGCAGTGCCAAGACATAGCATGGCTGGCCCTGGCTCAAACACTCTGGCACCGTTAGTGTTATGCTCTTTTCATTAGGCTACATGAGACAAACGTTTAGGCTACAGTATTCACTGTTTCACCAACAAGTGTTACAGCTCTGAAAAAGAATGACTATTTCAGGATGTACGTGTAAGTATTCAGTGTAAAATGTAGAGAAAAACAAAACAAAAAACATCCCACCATAGCTATACAAGTGTAAGGACCAAAAATAAACGAGTGTGTCAAAGATTAAATCTTACATTGGTGATATAGGGTTCAATAGCCTGAGCTGTCCTCTTCAGCAGAGCTTTGGCCAGATCATATGCTTGTTTATTCAAATTCTAGAAAGACAGAAAAACTGGTGAATAAAACAGCAGTTCAGATAACGTGTTCAGACAGATGCCTGAGTGACAAAACACATTGCAAATAATGTGAAAAATAAGGGTGTAAATCCATCACTCTGAAGAAATGCAACAGTCACAGATGTTTGTGCACAAACCCGTAACCTGTTTTACCTATTTTCACCTGCAGGGGTCTCATTGAATTACAGGGTGTAGAAAATGATATTGGCCTCAGTCTACCGACAATATCAACTCACTTCAGACAGTCCCTTACTGTGCCGTCAGCATCAGCAGTCATTGTGTGTGTGTGTGTGTGTGTGTGTGTGTATACATTTTCGCTCACTATATGCACGTACCTTATGTGCTGGCACCAGGTTGACCAACACGGTGTCCAACAGCTCCTGCGATACAGTGTCGCCCTCGCAGATGATAGAGCTCATCAGGTCCACCATATGCATGTGCACCTTCTGGTTGTGCCCGTTGCTAGGGAAACAAGGCAAGGAGGGTCAAAAAAGGTCGAGGACTGCATCATTGCACAACTTAAAATGTAATATTCCACGCTGGTTCCCACTGAAGCAGCAACTTAAAACGGACTGGGCTTGAAACAAATATTCCTGCGTAGTGTGTACGTCACCCAAGAATCTCTAATGTTTTTTTGCACCATGGCTGACATTTACTTTGAAGGCATTTTGTATGGATGTTTTTTTTCTTTTTTTTTTTCTCCACTTACTGGCTCTCATTTTGAAAAAAAAACGGCCTCACATAAACAGACTGTGATGCACTGAGCACACAGAGGGTGGGTGTACTCGCTAAAAATGATCTGCATGACAGCGGGAGGTAAAGCTTATTACCTATATTTGCATCTCAACTGTCTCCTGTCCTCAGTGCAGCCAGACATTACCAATTTCCTTAACTCCCATTCATTGAAAATGACACACACACACACACACGGACTGCATTCCCCTACACCTCGCTCACTGTGAATATTTCAAATGGAAAGCAGAGGTCTTTAGATTATTCCTATATAATACTTAAGCATTGTGCTGACTCAACCTTGAGTCACACAACCACGATTTTTTCCAGTGGCAAAGAGCCAAATTCTGTACTGCAGAATTCAGCCCTCAAGGTTGTGTTCAGCAGAGTGAAATTGAGAGTGGGATTAGGAGGAAAGAGAGGCGAGCAGGGAGGGCAATCAAAGAGAAACAACTGGACTGCTACTGTGCGGTTTCATGATGCAGCAGCAGGGACCGAGAGAGAAGTGCTACTGTTTCTGTCATTAAGGACTGCCGCAGACCAAAAAAATAATAATAAAAAGGGGAGGGAATGTGGAATAATACAACAAGAAAAAAGCAGGGCAGACATAACCACACAATACACCATGATGACTATGGACACACATATTACATTGAGGTGGGCTTTGATTTAAAAAAAAAAAAAAGGACTTACTTGATGACCTGGAAGAGTGTTCTGTAAAGCTGGGTGAATATCTCATTGCTGTCTTCAAGCTCAAAGCAGATATTGTAGGACTTCACCCATGCTATGTTCTGAACAAAAACAGAGGAGGCCGGACGTTAGCGACAATGCACAAGTGCAAGAAAGTGCTAAGTGGGGTGAAGGGCAGCCATGTTTGTCGGAACACAACGATGACATATTGTCACCTTTAATGTTGATATGGCACACTTGTTAGCACCCAGTTGCTTATATGCACATCCAGTAGTTAAAGAGCGACATTAGCATTCATCTGGAGTTGTTTTTGTGTCCACCTGGCAAATGTACATCAAATGTTCTTCCTTTTTTAGCTCTATTTTTGGTCTCCAACAACTCCTGAGGGAAATATCTGGCTCTTTAGATACTAAATGCTCCACTATCTTAACCAGCTCGTGGCTCAGAAGAAGTGGTGTAACGGATCGCAAAACTCACAAATTGGAGGTACGGATCATTTGTTGGATAATAAAATAAAGTGAGACAAATAACTTTTTCATGTATTATTTCTTAAAGAACTTAACATAGCTCCGGCCACTGACACACCAGGGTGACGTCTTTTCAAATTACCATACGGTTTTCTCACCGCACACTGTTACAGTTTTGTCTACCACCCTTTTTCTCTCAAAATATATATTTTTTTAAATGCAGGAGGTCTCTCAAGCCCTTCCTTTCCTCCGCTAGCCATCATCACTCACTGTTTCTTTTCCTCTTGCTATGTACATCCCTGATTCATTAGGACTCAAAATGCCCCGTTCACATGCAAAACTACTTTTTTAAATAATCAAATCAACCTCAGAGCTTCAGAATAAAAACACAGCACGCATGCGTCTTGCATCTTTTCACTGCAACTCTGCATGGAGTTGTTATTTAAAAAGTAGGGAACCACGGCAGTAAAACTGTATGTCACAGTATGATGGTTAAACTTTGCAATTAATCTGCAGCTCACATGCCGTGCCGCGTAAGGTACAGCGATCTGTTGCACCACTACTCAGAAAGGTGTGAATCAGACCGAGTTGTGGGCCAAACACCTAAAACAAGGGCTGAAACTCCAGAATGAGATGAACATGTTTCCTATATGCTTGTGTTTCACAGCAGGAGAGAGTGCGTGGCATCTTCTGTGCCTCTAAACTTGCCTGCAACATTATTTATTTAATATGATACAGTTACATGATAAGATCTTGAATCCACTCAACCTTTAGTAAATGTATTCAGCCTAATTACTGCTCAATGCTAGGTGTGGCTGAGAGGTACAGCTGTGTGCCCATCAACCAGTAGGTCATGGGTTCGACCCCGATCACCTCCTCACTTGTATGTCGCTTTGGATAAAAGTGTCTATATATAAAAGTGTCTATCTATATATATCTATATATATCTATATCTATTTATTTTATTTTATTTTTTAACCCCCACCCCATCACTGATCCATACACTCACCTCAAGCAGGTAGAAGTATCTGTTGAACTGGGCACTTTTAGTGTCCTCCAGTCCTTTGAGCTGTCTTGTGATAAACATGAAAATGTCCTGGAGACAAGAAAGAAACACACAGGTGTAGTCATTAGCAAACCTTGGGTGTGATTGGTTAGTTAACCCAACCTCCCACACAAACTTTAACACTTAAAACATTTAACACATAAAAAGAAAGAATCGTCTAAATAAGACTTGCGGATGTGTGCATGTCTACTAAACAGCTTGTGTTTAGGGGCTGTGTGAGGTGCAATCTGTGTCAGGTCTCGAGGCAAATGCTGCAACAATCTCAACTTCAAGAAAGTTGGCAAATGAAAACACAAATCAGTTTGTCAGCTGGCGTTGTGTGAATTCTCCAGAGAGGATGCAACAGGGTCGTGCAATAACTCTGGTGGAGTGGAGCAATGGAAGTATTGCAGTATTTTGTTTTATGTGCCGATGCAAAACATTCCATCGCTGTACCTTGAGTTTATCTGGGGAGGTGTAGGGAGCCTCCGGAGCGTAAATCCTGAAGATGTCTGCCAGACAGCAGGCCACCAGCAGACGCACGTCCTTGTCCGGGTGTTTGAGGAAGAAGTCTGAGGCCAGGTGGAGGGCCAAGTTCAGGTACAGCTCCTTCTCTTCCTCAGAGTCCTGGTCCATGTCCATGAAGGTCTTCACGACCATCTGGGAGGAGGGTGGGGGATATTGAGTGGAGGGAGAGTGACGATGTGCCATCAATCCGAGACAATGAGGGTTTTAGGTCCCTCTGTTGCATTCAGTTTGTTCAGTTACACCAGTCATCAGTAATAATTAAATCATTAAATCCAGTGAATACACAGATTAAAGAAATATGTACTAGTACTAATTACCAATACAGACATCTTGTCGGTTTTAAAATCAATAATGATGACATGCCCTCAGCGATGTGACATTGCAAACCTTGACATTGACCCCCCCCCCCCCAAAATCTCTGCGAGCACACAGTAAACACGGCTGCAGCAGAAGGGGAGAAACACACTGACCTTGAGTCTGCGGACCATTTCCTCTTTGGAGATTTTGTCAGAGATCTCCTTGACCCCCGGTGGGTAGGTCACCTTCCCGTCTGTGACTCGAGCTTTAGAGTGAGCCATCCTCTTTAGCTCTTCACTGCCTGAGGAAAGAGGAGAGGAACGTTTAAATTAAGGAGGGGAGCGGGGAAGAAGGGGAGAGAGAGAACACAGAAAGGAGGAATTAAAAGACCTCAGAGAATTAAAAGAACTGCAACCGAAAACAGCGAGAAAAAGCACATTGTTAACTATGTGGGAGCTAAAGGAAATCTTTTTAATCCAACTAAAATGGACAGTCTGTGTCTGTATGACTATCCCTCAGGTTTTTCTTGACAGCCGTTCATCCGATTGACTTCACACTTGGCAGGTGCATTGCTCAGGACCCAAGGAGGCACGGCGCCGAGTGTGAAGTCGCTTGGATCAACGGTTCTCGAGAAGGACGCGAGCAGCAGCGACAGAGGCCGAACAATCGGCCCGTTCGCAACGGGCACTTCAAAGCTTCGACGGAAGTCTGAGACCTCTGAAATATTCGGTGAGGTATTTGCAGAACAGTAATAGCTTTCTACAGGCTGAACGAATGATGAAATCGCTGCATCCAGAGAGCAGGCTGACTGTTCACTGCGCGCCGCTGATGCCGCCATTGTGTTCCACGTTTAATTACAGCGGCCACTGGCCCGTCAAGGATTACACCCAATCCACGTCCGGGGCAGTCACATGACGCAAAATGTGCTTTGACTTTCAATTTAGCAGACTGCCCCAGATCGGTCAGGCTGCACTGTACGCCGCTCTTTGGCAACGGCTACCAAAATCGACACGTCTCACCTTGCCGCTGCTTTTTGTCCATTAAAGAAATTAAACAGGGCAGAAATGTGTCTGCTCAGCAGGAGTATGACTTTATTTCTCCTCCTACGTTTTACCTACATCCCCCTTTCGACAAACTACAGCCTGACTCACAGTTTATGAATACACAGAGTCTGCATGGTGCACTGGGCCTGTTGTTTCAAAAATAATTAATGAGGAGATGCTTTATAGTGGGGGGGGGGGGGGGGGGGTTGTCAAAAAATATCTAAAGGATTTAAAACAAAAACATTAATTAGTTAAAGCAAAAAGGCTTTAAT
>JAVQJL010092032.1:0-57041 GCA_036024295.1 Nannoperca obscura
GTCTTGACTCTATTTTCTATTCATTTCACAACGTATGGTGGTGAATAAGTGTGACTTTTCATGGAAAACACAAAATTGTTTGGGTGACCCCAAACTTTTGAACGGTAGTGTATATATAAGTCTTAAGTAGATGATGGGCCAGAAGTGCCTTATTCCCTTTCACACAGCGTAATATGTATGGAAATCTATTCCCTACAGTCTCTTTAATTGCAGTGTGGAAATGAATGGCTTCCTCTGGTGAGAGGAGGCAGCTATGTTCATCCTCCAAACGCTGCTGTCTTAACTGATGTTAATCATAGAATTAATGAATCTGCAGTGACACTGCAATGCGCCATATCCAGCCAGGTTTCTGTCAGCGATACAGTACAGATAAGGAGGATGAAGCTGTATTTATCTGTCTGTCCTGAAACATGTATTTAGCTACAGGCAGACATGAGATTTCGCAATTGTGGGTAGTTATAATGTATATTTTGTAAAATATATTAGTGTTTAACAGAAAAATAAAGCTTGCAGTGGAGAGGGTAGACAATCAGAAAGATTGACAGGGTCCAAAGAAAAGTGGTTATGCAGAACTCAGTGACTTTTAACTTGCATAAATAAATGGTCCAGCGCTTTGTTATGATAAATATCACCTTCCCAAACCAGTCTGAGGGAAAATGACACAAGTGAGGCTTAAACAGCACTCTCTGGCCCAGAACTGTCAGGACGAAGCTCCCCACTCTGCCTCTGAGCTCAGACTGTTTGCATTTACACAGATCCTCTCTCTGAATGAATATGCTAATCTACTTTCAATGTGGAAATCTCCTGCTACTGATTATAAGAAAAACAAAGGGGAAACTGTGAATCCCTTGGAGACTTCTTTCTGTTTGTAAGGAAAGTAACGCAAAGCCCTGTATACCTCACACATTGGTGTGAATGACTCAGAGAGAGAGCTGCAGAAAAGTTTGCAGAGTGTTTTAATCTGGCCATTTTTTCTACATTGGCACTGTTAAAAATCACCTGATGGTGGACTCCCAAATGCAGCCTTGCTGCTTTTATTGATTCTGATCTCGGGGTCATCTAATCAAGCTGCAGACTGTTTGGCATGTGCTTCAGACTGTGAAAGGGTAAATCTAGCAGCCCTTGGCAGCAAATATTTCTAATAAAATAGAAATGATATTGCTGATATACTTTGTGTTTTGGCAACATTTCTGGTGATAGCTGTGGCGTTTTGGCACTGCGTGTACTCTGCATATCAGAGGTCAAGTGAATGGTGTCAACAGTGCTGTGACATACTATTCATTGAATTATCTGTCGATGAGGTTAGGGCGTCTGTCGGTGTTGTATTTCTTTATAGTGTATCTTCATCCACAGTGTTCATCGTGACCCACTGTGGATAAAGATACAGTAAAGACAAAAGTTAAGAAAACATTTTACTTGTGACTCCCACAGTATGAGACCAATATGAGCATCCACCTTATTATGTGAGATGACTCCTCTGTGGGTCCACACTGCTATATAAACCACCAGTCCCGCTATAGATGGAGCACCAGTGGGTATTGTATAATGTCTATAGCTACTAATGCATTACAGCAGCGTTGTCTTATCTGTTTGGGACTCATGCACGTTCCTCAGCTGTTCTCAGAGCCCGGGCCTTCAGTCGCACCCAGGGTCACTGCCCTGCCTGCTGGTGGAGGCTGACTGTGACCTCAGACAGCTGCAGTCTCTCTCTGGCGGCCTGTTAGGGACCATAATATACACATCACAAGAGCTTCATGGCAACAAATGAGGAAACATGAAATAGCCTGTCACCTCTGTGCGTAGCTGTTGTCAGACAGGCGGAATATTGAAAACATATGTAACTTTGGATGTTTTGAGCTCAAAGCAGGATTATTAACTCTGTTGTTATTCACTGGTTTCTATTGGATTCTGACCTCAGTACTGTTTTTGTTATGAAATCTCTCTTGTTGTGACAGAAAAGGTCCAAACTTAGCTAAGTGTCACATATTTTCCAAAGGGAGGCCATGGGATTTTTAAAGGAATAGATCATTTTAGAAGAAGAAAACAGATTTACACAAACTTGTCCAATATCATAATCATTTTTCTGCTGCTGTACCGGTCCCCACTCTTCTAGGAAGACATTCCACCAGGTTTTGGAACCTGGCTGCAGAGATTTGCTCCCATTCAGTCACAAGAACATTAATGTGCCCACCCACTGATGTGGAGCCGATAAGGCCTGGCTTGAAAACGGTACCTTGGAAGGCCAATGCTGACAGAGTCAACCGGTTGTGATTCATCTACGTCATTATATTTATATAAAAAATTGACAAGGACACGCCTCCTACTGTTGTTGGTCCCTCACTCGTTGCATTTTTTAAAATTTGCTGGGAGAGAGAGTTCAAGCAGAATTTGAGGGTGTAGTTACACTTTAAAAGGTACTTTTGAGCTGAGCTGCTACAGTAGTGTACATACAGACTGCATGTAAATGCATAAATTAGTCTGGGTAGACGGGGGGAAAAATTCAACTTGACTGTATCCCTTGAAGGCCTAAGAAACAATGTGGATTAACCTGAGTAGGAAAGAGACACTCGTCTTCTTTGTGAAGGGAATACAAGAGCCATGTTATAGTGGACATCACAACACTTTTTAGACTTTGTGTCGCCCCATACAATATCTGTGGCGCATTAGAAGTGGCTTTGGTATTGAGAAGAAAAGACAGCGTAGCACATATTTTCCACCACAATGCTTGAATGCCAAACATTTTCATCTGCTCTTTGACTATTTAAAGACAGGCCTGGACATTGTGAAACGTCTTGATTTAAAGCATATGTAGGCTTTAAATGCTGCGGGAAAATCAATTTTCAAGAGATTGTACCGTTATATTTGCTCCCCGTCTATCCATTGCTTAACAGGTGCCAGATAAGTGACATCATGCGCTAAATTTATAACCAAGTCGTCATTTGTAGATCCAGCTCAGACTATAAAGGGTGCTGCTGGCATGACGAGTGCATGAAAAATTCCACACATGGAAAGATGGAAAATGTCTTGTGGTTTCCTGAGTGCAGAGGCCAGCTCGGCTGTTTGACAGGGAAAGAGAGGGAAAAAAAGAAGCCTGGTAGTATTTCTAGACTTTTCTTTGTATATACAGTAATTTGTCAAGGTTGTGAAAACATTACAGAAACTATTTGGTTAACCTGCTCCAAAGCCTTTTAACGTTTTTATTGCAATTTCAACATTTTCATTGCAATTATTGTAGCTATCATACATAAAATAGCACATAATATCATTTAATAATGCCTTCAAGGCCCTTGTACTGTATGAGGTCATCATGTTCACCAATTCCCATCATGTTTGGGCTTCATTTATTGCCAAGTGTGAATCATCTGCCTTGATCTTGTCATCGTGTATACTGTGTGTCCGTAGAACTGTTTGAACAGAAACTGTATTATCTGCCAGTTTTATGTTCTTCAGTGAGAGGAAACAGGTGTATTGTTCTGATTCGCAATTATCTCCACACTGCCAATTAGAAAAGAAGCAGTCTGTAAATTCTTTCGGGAACAACTTTCTCAAAACGATCAAGGTGAGAGTGTTTCCTGTGTGCATTGGTGTGTGTCTGTCTTGAAGAATTTAGGCCTGGGGTTTGTAAACTAAGTGGAAGGAGACGTGGGCAGCCGTGTCAGGATGCAGGCCAGTCGCAGGAGGACAGGCACTCTGTGTGTCTGAGTAAGTGTGTGTGTGTGTGTGTGTGTGTGTGTGTGTGTGTGTGTGAGAAGCAACACAAAAACTAACAGGTTGGTCCAGCACTCAGCTGCCAACTGAGAAGAAAGGCAGAAACAAGATTTAGGAAGTAACGAGTCAGGGAGCGCCACACTACTTCAGCACCCTGCACCAGGATGTAGTGGCTAAACAGTCAACAGGCTCAGGTCCTGTTATGTCCTTTTGTGTGTACGTATGCATGTGTTTGTACCTTTCCTGTGAATGATCACCACTCTCCTAAAAATGAATCTAAACAATAACTCCTTCTCATCCAAAGCTTTATTAAGTGGTACACCGCTTTGTAGTTCCTCAGTTCTCCTGCACACACACACACACAGTTTCCAAGCCAAGAACATTTCCGCAGGGTCGGTTTAGATACAATAACCACACTGGCTCTGTCACTGGCCTCCCAAATTTCCCACATAAACCACAGAGATTCCAGATGTTGCAGGGAGGCAAAAAGTCTGCGCCTCCGCTGGGCCTGCCGCCCTCGCCTCCCCATCCTCGGGTTGGCCAAGCACGTGGCACGGCTAACACCAAACACTGTGTCCTTCTGCAAGGAAGCAAGGCCGTGGGTGACCATGCTACTGGAGATTTACATAGCTGTGCGCTTCCACCTGAACTCAGATAACAAAAACCACAGCAGTCTGTTAAAAGAGGCTCTGTCCTGGGGCAGCATAGCACTGCGGCTTTCTTGTGGTTTCGGACCTGATTAAACAATTTGGCTCAGTAATCAAAGAGCAATAGCAGGCAGAGGCAGAACAGACTTCCTGCATCCTCTCTGCTCTCTGGCTCACTGGCTTTAAAAGTTAAGGGCCCTTGCTGGAGCTGTTTGTGTCTCAGTTTGAAAACAATACCTGCACTGTACTTCCAGCTTATCACGGCTGATGAGTTGAGCAGAATTGTTGGTGATTGCAGCGAGTCCACACATGCACCATGAATAAAGCTAATTTGCTGATGTTTTAGGCAGAGAGATGATAAAAGTACTAATTAAGCCTTTTTTTTATTGGAGTAGAGGCATAAAAAACTATCCTTCTTGTAGCTTAAAAATCTTTTTCGTCTGTGTTGCTTGCATGACTCCACTTCGTAAACACGTCTGATAATACTTTAGATGTTGATGCAGTTTGGTTTCTATTAAGCAGAAATCCTTTGCATAACTGTTTTTCAAAACAAATTTTTAGCAGCTTGAGAGCTTTGGAGGCTAAACTGCAATAACTTCATATTGGGCTCTATATGTAAGCTGTTTGTCATAGGAGGGGAAACTACACGCCCTACTGTAGGTTTCATGGTAAGCAGCAGTCATTTTCTCTTAAGCTCCAGCTTCTCTCTTAGGACGATGCCCATCTTGCAATATCAAAAAAACAATGTTCCTTCCTGTTTGAATTTGTGTCATGGAGGCTAATGTTGTGCTACAGTATATCATAAGATGTCATTTATGAAGAGTTATCCTGTCAGCTGTATTTATATGTGATGGCTGTGAAGGTGCCTTGGAGCAAAACTCTCTTAGTGTGTGTTTCACATCACCAGAAAGGTGATGGAAATGAATCCCTGGTGGAGACAAAGAGACTTAAAACCACTTTGAAAATTACTTAAAATCAATAAAACATGAGCTTACTTTACATCTGCCACCTTTGAGAGAAAGGGAGTGAAATGGAGAGAGTGAGAGTGGTCGAGAGAGACCTTCTGTGATTAGATCGTCATCGTTCTAATAGAAACCAGGTGCTGGACAGTGATGTAAATGTTTTCCCATGCATTTCTGTGGGTAATGCAGCCTCAACAGATTCAGACCTGACAGCATTACATGCTTTGTCATTCATTGAAACAATAGCCACGTACGCTTGTCATGCCAGTTTTACATTCTTCAAGCCTCTTTATACAAACTTTGACCCCTGCGAGCTCTCACTTCTACAGACATTTCATGACATTAAAACAAACTATTGTTTTTCTATTTTAACTTCACTTAGTGTTGTAGTTTAATATAAAAAGTCAAGTTATATAAAAATAAAAACTGCTGCAACAGGAAGATTTGGGTAAACATAATAAATGAGTGATGTGAAAATCTGCAGTTTTTTCTTCTATTTTGAAAACTTCTTGTTCTTGTTCATCTGTTTGAGAATGAATGATTTTATGACAAACTACCTCCACTAAAGTAAGAAACTATGACGTTACAACAAACGGTCCTCTAAGAAAACAAAATTAGTGGTCACTTTAATGGATTGGGACCAAAGTCGGCTCCTCCTTCCCCAAACCAATCTAAACCCAGATATACACCACATGTGTGGCTCCTCTGGAAAAATGAACTCGACTTGGGAATATATGGTCAGGAAATTTATAGCACATGCCTGGGACGAGCCCTCAGGGGCCGGGGTGGAGGTGGAGGGGAGATCCCCCCACTCCCCGCTCTCCGAGCCTTGTTTCCATTAGGCTGGGAAGAGCAATCTCCCAGACTATTCAAGGGCCTGGTGTAAGACCTCCTGGCCAACAACATGACCAAATCGTGGAGGAGAAATCAGTTTCCTCACATCTGGGATTTTCCCGCTGCAGCTATGGGGCAGCATTCCACATCAGTCTGGTGACACGGACACAGCACGCACACACACAAACTCTGCAATTTAGATAAATGTACAAATATATAAATACGTGTGTGTGTGTGTGTGTGTGTGTGTTTATCTCTATGTGTTTATAAAAGAGGGGGAGGGAGATGGTGAGAGTGAGTGGACAAAAACTAGCCATGAAAATGGCCAGTTTTTCAGGGAAAACGGGAAAACGAGCGCTTTCTGAAATCTGCCTGACCAAAACAAACAAGTTGCTGAGTCAGCGAAAGGAAAACATACTCAAGCCAAACTCAATTGATGTTTCCTCTCCTTGCATATGCTATTACTTCCACCGCCAAGGACCACTCCAGAGGCTAAGTCATCGTCTAGCCACAATGATACTCGCTGCGATAATGCTCATCTGTATTGTGCAAGGGTTTTTTGGGGGGTTTCTTTAGAGTGAGAGAGGAGAGGCACAGTGGTGGGCTGTGTTTACCTCTCTGGTGATTCATGTGGAGAGAGGTCAGAACCTTGTTGCTGCGCTTCCTCCATCACTTTTACTGTCAGGGGCTGACAGGGATGGTATTGTCTGTCTGTCCGTTCCCGCCCTGTCAGTCACTGGGCAGGTAGATTTACACCTTGTTTACACCTTTGACATCTAGTACACTCATTCATTATCCTGCTTTCTACCCATGTCAACCTATATCCGCCAAAGAATTCCTCAGATGATGGACAGATGTTTAAAAAATCCTTTAAATCAGTGTTATTTTTGAAGGTTAATGCCTTCAGTGTTGTAGTAAATAGACTACTGGTATTATTATCTTGAAAACAGGATGCATATATTACCTGTTTTGTGTTATATTGACAGAATCTGTGTGTTAACGTTGGGCCCTTTTCTCTGTAAGTTTCCTGGTTCACGTGACCAGTGGAAATCAAGGTGCTTGACTTGGCCTAGCCCTGACCCTTCCTGAAAGTCACAGGAGCAAATGAAACAGGTTCTCTAGACAAGAATGTGTGTGCGAGTGTGTGTATTTTTTGTCCTCCATGCTGCATTTTTGCCTGGGGTCTGAACAAGTGGGGCTGAAAATAGCAACTCGCTGATCACTGGAGACAGGTTCCTCCCTCTGACCCACGCGGAACCAAAATAAGCATCTTGTGTTTTCTCACGTATTTTTCATTCCGGCGACTTGCTAAACAGAAAATAACGGTGACAAATTCAGTCAGATCCAAATGCAGATGAAAAGCTGTCACACTCTGGGAATTATTTAGTCCCTTCATCGCGAATGAACAGAAAGTTTGGATGTTTTGATCTTTCTGTTATTATCAGAGAGTGGAGTCTTAACATACAATATATGTTTTTAAATGTCAGATTCAGTAAGAGCACTTCACTGGGTCTCTTACAAGCAGATCTGGGGGTTTATTCCTCCTGACTGCACATCATTTCAGTTACGACAGATCAAATGGAAACCTGAGCCCTTCATTAATATTCTCCCCTCAGCTGCACACTCCTTTGGTGCTTCGATATCTCACTGTGTGACCTTGTAATCATGTGTAAATCACCCGTCCTGCGCAGTGGCAAATGGGGTCTATCTCCTTTAGTGAAATGAAGTAATGTTAGCTCAGCTTCATGCGGAGAGGGCAAACTGAGGTCAGCAGAGATTTGTTCATTTAAGAAACTGTCAATCTTCAGCCAGTCACTGTGTTAAGACTGTGTGTTTATAATGGCATTAAAGCTGTTATAACAGTAATCCCAGCTGGTGAAGAAGGAATTAATACAGCTGATATGATATCACCGCTCTTAAGTCATGCCTGTCACGCCTGTCTAAATGGGCGGACAGTAATGTAGAGTTTTAAATTCTTAAAATAATTATGGTATAATGATTTCTTAAGCTGCTGTCTATAGCAGGCAGCAGCAGCCTTATAGAAGAACTTATCACGTTTATTCTTCAGACATGGAGGGTGAATGAGGTTTTTCTTTTCCTTTTAGTATCTATGGTGTAAGATATTGTGACAACAAAAGTAAATGGCGCTGAAACTGAACCCATGTTTCTGATAGGGTTGACCTACTGTAACCTACCCGTGGAGGACTCGCTGAACTCTCACTAAGCTTTAAAATAATAGACGACATCGTCCTGATTAAAAATTTAGGTCAAAATTCTAATAATAGTTTATAAATAGGTCTATGTCAATCAAACGTTTTAGAGGCTTCCACAAAACATTGCAGGTAAAAATAAGAGAAAAAGGAATAAAGCTTTTACAATACTATCACAGTTGAAAAACAAAATAGATTGCAAATGTATGATTGATCACCACAGACACAGGATTCCATATAACTGAACATTACTGTAATGTTTTCTTTATTTGACATGTTCTTGTTTTGGGGAAGATAATGAAGTGTGAGACGGGACTGAGAAAGTGATTGCTCAGTTTTGAAATGTGTCATTTGAGAGCTGTGGTGTGTGTTTGTAGTGGTGGTGGTGGTGGTGGTGATAGTGTGTTGAGTGGTTTGCAGCTTGTGATGCCTTCAGGTGCTCTACGTAGAGCTCCAGCTCTTACTTCAAAGTCTTTCATTGGAGTTGTTAGAAGCGCTCTCTTGGTTGAAAAAAGTGACTAAATGGACTTGGATTGGAAACTGTGTCTGGTGGTTGCTTTATTCCACTGATCATGTGTACACCCGTCGCAGGTTGAAGGGGATATTGACACTGGACATAGCATGCAGATGTATCCTGCATCACCGCATTGTTACATTCAGGATTTAGTTGTAATCTAAATTAGCTGTAGTCTTTCAGCTATTTGCAGCTGTAGTCTCAAGGACTACATGTTTAGACACAACAAACAATTTTTAATTGTAAGAACATTCTGGAAATGCTTTGTTAAAGGTCACTTCGCATGTTGTTTCAAAGTAACATTTATTTCTTTATCTATTTAAATTCATATATGATTTTGTTTTAACGTCATTACTTTATATTTATTATGTTATGGTTGTTAAGTTTCTCTGTTTTGATAGAATGTGTGTTACTGGAGATGTGAGGGCGGGTTTTTTCTAATAGTTTAAAAGTGCTCTGTTTTTTTAAATGAAGAAAAGCCAATAAACATAGCATTGAAAAAACATTCACGCTGACTTTTCTGAACATACTGTACCTTCACCCATACCGTGAGACACAATATTTTTCAACCATAGCAGAACATTGTATGGAAACCTGCAAGGAATGTTCTCTTAGTAATAAATCACCATGCAGGAACCATTAGTATTCACATAACCATGACAGAACATTATATAGATGCCTTCTGGTGAGTGAGAACCTTCATGGAACATTACAAAAATGTATGTTTGCTGAAATTCAATAGGCACATAATCAATACATAATATTTACATTAGCTGTCATGTCAGATTATTATATAATGGTTCAATTTCACCATCTGTTGTTACCATCAGCCCTCCAAGCTCCCCACTCCTTCTTTCCAGTCATACTTTGCATTGTGTTGGGTGGAATATACGCTCAGCTGGCAATGCCCCTATTTCCCGCAGCACTTGAAGGTATCACTTCGTAGCGCTCTCTGTGCGTGAATGTCCTTTCACACACACACAAACACACTGACGCACGTACACAGACATCTGGTGTGAAGTGTGAAAGTCTGTCTTTTACTATCACTTACTTACATTTACTCGTTTTATTGATTTGCGTTTCTAACCGAGAGGAATACATTTATTTTTTCCCTCAAAATGTTGAGAACTGCAGACCGGTCAGCAAAATCAGGTTTGCTGCTGTAGTAAGTTAGAGGGAAGGTCAATCAGCGCAAAAAGGAAGGGTGATTTTCTGTCTGAGACTTTAACATAACGGGTTTGTGTTGGGACGAAGAGGATTTTGTTATTATGTCCGAGTGGAGGATTTGCGATGACATCTAGAAGAAACTCAGCGAGACTGAAGCTCCGGCGGTCTTTCAGCGACCAGCTGCGGAGCTCCACATCCAAAGCCTGGGATTTACTCTGGAAGAATGTCAGAGAGCGGAGACTGGCAGGTCAGTAGCCCGCTACAGGCAGACCCTCGCCCGCGGAACGAGTGTAGTGGAGGGCTAACCAGCACCACAGCAAAAACTCACGGCAACTTATCTTCATTTTCATTTCTGAATGGAAGCAAACCAAATGGCACAAATTATGGTGTGCGTGAAGTAGTGAAACAGAAAAAAGTTTGAAAATGGTATTAATTTGTCTTAGGCTATTGGTAATGATAATGAAAGTAATGATAGGATAAGCTGGTAGTTAGATGCGGTGCAAAACCATATTTATCCTTACATGGATAGGTAGGCTAAATGTGCATGTGGCCCAATGCATTTTAAAATGTCACACTTTAACTTCTACACAGCCTATTGAAGTTGTGCGCTGTTTAGGGGGTCTTCTAACACCGTCTGAGCAATATAAACCATTTATAACCTGTTGCACACTTGTAGGAAATCCTTGGCCATTAAAGTAGCACTGCACAGTGTTCATTTTAAACACCATTTATCCATTAGAAATAACCACGTGCCTGGTAATGCCGCAGAGTGGCGCTGATGGGTAATTTTCTGCACTTTGAAATGGAAAGTAGTCTACATGACAGACGAGTGAGGGTGGACAATATTTGATCATTTCCCCACTATTTACTTTATGGCTTTTCCATTAGTTTAGCGTTTCTGCAGTATATAGTTTAACAATATGTCAGCTGCTTCTCAGTCACTATCTTTGACATATTATAGACCATTTCATTATTTCAAATGTAAATCTTTACCTCCTGTTGCTCTATTTGCTAATATGAATACCCTGTCTCTTGGGAGGACAAAACACTGCCACGTATTTTTCACACTGAAGTTCAAAGACAAGTCCCTTCAAATGGACATTATATTTATAATGTGCATGACATTATGCACAAAATATCTATAATCATGCATTTGATGGTTCCATTTAAAGAATGGGTTTGCATCTTTGAAAATGTAACTCAATTTAGGCAGGAGGTATTGCTTCAAAGAATGTCAGGGGGAAAAGAATATATGTGACATGTATGTAAATGTGGAAAAGAATGTTTGATTTGATGATAAAGCTACTTTGGGATACATTCCAGAGAAACACTGAAGATTTATAAGTTAGTGCCTGATGCAATGCAACTGTCAAAAAGCCTTGAGTGTTGTGTGAAGAGTGGCACTCAATCATGTGTGCAGTAACCTAAGTCTACCACTAGATGCAGTGAATTGACCACAGCAGCTCTACATGAATGAAACCGCTCTGTCTCCATCATTTGAGTGCAGAATGTCATACAAACAGGGAACAGACCAAGTGTGTTCACTTTGATTAATGGGATTTAAAGCTGCTGTTCAATTTACACACGAGGCTGTTGTGTTTGATACACGCTGGGCTCAGCTGTGCAGCCTGCTGAGGCACGGGACTGATGCAGCAGCTGAGTCCTGCTTTGTCTGGATATTTGACACATTAATCGTGCATTCTTTTCCATGTACCGTATGCTTATGTACACATTGAACAAGGGGACACACATAGACCTGATGCAGCTGACTGACTTGACAGATGGATTGAAAGTTATGCAAGTATGGTTCAGGGCTACTTTTCTTTTTTATTCTCCAGTGTTCTTTTTTTTCTAGTTGTAGATTATGTTGATTATGAACATCACATCAGGCAGTATCCAAGGCTGATGTGATATTTGAGACAGACCGGAGAAAACTCATGGTTCATTTCCAAAGACAGATTCAAGGGAAATAAGAGGGAGGAACTCTGGATTTGTGTTTATGACCTGATCTGGCCAGTCAACAAGGAAATCCATGTCTCCTACATCGCAGATGGTGGCCTATTTACAGCCCAAAACTGATGGATGGCAGCTTACTCTGACCTGATAGGCTTAAATTATAAGTACGGAGCCCATCCATAAAACTTCAGACTATTATACTGTATCTGTGCCCTTCTGCTGTGTTGAAGGTAACTCTGCAGGGAGCAAATATTTGGGCTGCATCTACTCATGTGTGATTAATAGGTGTTAACTGTCATGGGTTACCTTGAAAGCAGAAGCCAAACACTGATAGATGTGAGCTGTCATACTCTATATAGATACATATACATCAAGCTTTTTTAAATTACAGGGAGATATGCATGAAATCATTTTACACTGTAAGGGTTTGACTTTGAGTTGAGGCAATTTCTCAACTCCCACAGATGGACTGAAAATACAGGATATTGTAAAACACCGTCCAAGAAATATTATTAAATATGATTTAATCTTAACAGTCTGGAGGTTTAGGTGAAAAAGTGAATATTACATTCCAAGCACCTTCTAATTTGCACAAATCTTAGATCTTGTTACAAAAGCACTGTGTGCAGGAGTACACAGCTTTTGATAACATGTTACTTGGGATTGGGTGTGTTTCACTATAACATTTATCTCATGAGGGCATCAGTTGCTGCTCTCACAGGCGTCACAGTAATCTGCCAGCTGCATTATTGTTGGTTAAATAGTGAAACCTCTATTCCCGTAGCCTTTATATGTCAATCCCTGACAAATTGTGCTTGAGCATGATGCTGGTGTTTCATAATGCATAGTAAGTTGTGCTTTTTTGTAATAATAATCAACCATATTAGCCATAGTTCTCAGGCCAGAACCATCCCTCACATAACTGGAAATAAGTATTGGCCCTCCCCTATATCCTCTTTTTTTCCAGTTAAAATTTATATTTCTACTCATATTACTTAATACTTTGCAGGGTAGAAGCCTGAATATCTTGAGACACACCTATGTTTTAGGGAAAACCCAGCAGCTTCACGCAGCTGTTTGACAAGTGCTTGCTACTAAAAATTAGATTAAGGTCTGAATAATTATGCTTGGTGTGATCCTCACTGTGCTGACTCACAGTTGGAAACATTTCTGCAGTAGAGCACCTACCACCTCATCCACTGGGCTTCTCAAATACTTCAGGTTACCTCCTCCTTACTCTGAGACCAGGGCTCAGAATTCAGACATGTGGTGGCTCATGAGGTGGAAATCTATAGTCACGCTTGTGCTATTTTTTTCTTAAGCCTTAACCACAGGAAACATAGCCACACCAGAGTCAGAACTGCCCAGTGCAGATTACATGCGTCTGACGATGAATCAAACCACATCAGAAGAGTGTCTAAACCCACTGAATGGCCTACATACTCATCATCTACAGGCCCCGGGCTTCCACTCCATGATTCAGAAGTTTCCCTTTTATAGTTACACCTGCCTGAGGGATGGAGATAATGAATGAAGGCTGGAAACGCATTACAAATCTGCATTACAGTTGCATTTCAACATGGTTTCATTTGTAGTCACACAACAATGCTTTTATTGTGATGAACAATAAAATCCTCTTTGTCAAGCTAGCTGGCATCTTAGCGAGCCTCGGTGTGTGTGTCTGGATTCCTGTTGCCATGCTGTATAGTAGTTGAGCTCTGAATCCCAGACAGGCGTGTTGGAACAAGTTTGATAAGGGCTGGAGTCACTGTGCCTGACACACAACACTCCCACTAAGGACACACCAGAGACTTTTCTTCATGGCATGTAGCACAAAGTTAAACACGGGGACGTCCAAATAGAACGCTGGAGATCTTGTAGCTCTTTCATAATCCTCACTGAGGAATTTGAGTGCTGATAGAGAAAAAAAAAACACCATTAATCTCATTCTTTATGATGTTGCAAAGCAGTGGATGATTGATTCTGTAATGCAATATCCATGATGCACTCTGTGAGGTTCTTCGTCTAGACGGGGAGGTAAGAAGAAAACACAGAAATGGGTTCAGGAAGATCATGCTGTTGCCAACATGCTGCCACAAATTTTTTAGCATCCGACACCTGAAGCAATCCTTCTACAGTATGAATGAACACAGGTGTTTGTGTGTGTGTAAAAATGAGTCACAGCCCAGTGAAATCATCTGAATAGTGTCACACCACCACCTAGTACCTTAAAAAAGCAACATACACATATTTAAATAGCTCCACATAAGGGTGTGGAGAGTGTCATTAAAGTTTATGAAAACGTGCAGCAGGCTCTGAAGTGTGCTGCTGAATTGTGGTCTTTGTGAGCTTAAGCCAGGGATTTTGCCAGCCAGAGAGTGAAACAGACAGGCGCTGTGTTTGCCTTGGTCCCTTGCCCGTTTGTGCTCTATTCACATGTATGGCGCCATGCTTATACCACACAGGCAAGCCTGTATGCAAAGCCCAGGATGGTCACAAGGAGAGTGGCAGGGGCCCTGATTTTGTGCTGGGTGGGTCGGCTTGTGCAGATGTGGACTTTATTTCAGGTGTAAGGAGATTGTTGCTCCATGTTGTAAGCAGGGTTATACAAGTGGACTTAGTGCATTCATTTTAGTTGGCATTTTTCAATGTCTTTAACTCATATAAATATATAAATACATATTTTAATACATTCAAAATTCAAAAAGTTTTTCTTCAGTCACAGTTTGATTGAAGTCCATAAGGACACCTCTCTCCCTTTCTGTTAGTACAGCATGTAGACACAGGCTTCTTTTGTTCTAACTGAAAAAACTGTGAACTATGAACATTAGTATGTAGTGATTATTACATATTATTAATATGTAGTATATAATTTGATTGACGTCTCTTCCTGTTCATACAAAATGGCTTCTTGTATACTAAGTGCAAAACTATAGGACATGGACACAATGACAGAAGAGGCTTTAGGTCCTGTCACTGAACAGTACGGATGACATGATCTTTCTTTTTGTGTTGGGGATCTAGGTCACTCATATGTATTAAAGCTACCATTTCTTTTTCCCCTGAGAAGCTGACACTTTCAGGGGTCCTGCTGAGAGGCCTTCCTGTGGCTGAAACTAGGAGTTATGTGGGTGGTGGGGGAGCAGAAATTAGCATTCTTCAACCAAGAAAACAACTTCTCCCTTTCCCTCTCTCTCCTCTGTAGTTTTCTCTTAAACGGCACAGCCTCACTCTCGCGCTAAACTTGGCACCTGTGCAACCAGCAACAGCAGAAGAGTTGTTCTAGTGCAGGGCGGGTCCAAAACCACTATTTTTTTAAGCCCTCCCACCCCCCCCCCCTTTCTTCCACTCCTGCTCTAAGTCAGTTCATAGGCATTCCAATGATATTTATATTTCCCTCCAGAGCAGGGGGAAGTTGACAAGCATTGCCACAGACATTGGATTCAGCTCAGCAAGGTGGGCAGTACTCCCACTGCTTCTTTTGCCATTGGCTTCCCTGTGGTCACATGACATGCAGAGATAGACTGAAGTGTTGGCACTCCTCCCCCTAGACTCTGCTCTGCTGTCCCTCTCAGCTCACTTTAAGCTTTTTGCGCCTGTATGTGAAGATTACTTCTTGGTGAGAGAGTGTGTGGATGAGTGCGTATCAGCCAGCGGTCAGGGGCTCGTTTGGGGTACAGCGTTTCAGTTATGTTTCGGGAGCTTCCAGAGTCTGCAGGCAGCGAGTGTCTTGGGAGTATGACCCCAGAGACTCAGGATATTTACCTGAGAATGGACCATCACCGCAGACGTTCTGGGTACAGGCTGGGCAGGATCATTGCCAGGCAACAACTACTCAAGAAGATTGCTGGAGGTAGGAGATGTGTTTGGGTATAAGTGACAGTTCAGACTGTTTGTATCAGCCTGAATTTTGTTTTAAGCTTAGGCTGAAGAGCCAGCTGTTAACTATTCTGGTAAAATAATCATTTTGTCACTCATCCAGGAATGCTAGGAGTAAGGGCTAAGCAAGCTGGTTAGCAAAACATGCAGTGAGTAAGATATGACATGCGTATGAATATGAGAGTATGAATGCAGTGTGGTAAGTTAGCAAGGACATTGTTGTGTTTATTTGGGATCAGCTGATTACCTTTGTCAGAAATATGAACAATGTCCGATCATATCTCTGGCTTTTTTCCATGTTAAATTCTTTCTGGAACATACTTCTGGAAGACAAATATAGTGGTAACAAAGCCCAACTTGACCTTCAGCCAATAGGTGGTCAAGGGTGCAGTAAATAGTTTGTACTGACTATAACAAACACTGATAGGTGATAAGCTGTAGGATCTGTTAGGTAACAAGAGGTAAGCCCACAATGTAAACAAGAGATATCAATGCATGTATGGCCTGACAGTTTTACAAGCAATTTGTAGACGTATGTAGCCAGGAGAGCAATGGTGTTTTCTTTTACCACAACAGTGCCTGACCTCCCATTCATCTTTCTCCAAGGCCTGTAACCTCTTGTCTTTGCATTTACCTGGCGATGTAAGGTCAGTCCCTGGAGGGGGGCAGGGCAGCATGACAATAGAGAGGACAAAGCGCTACCACTCCTAGTCCCTCCCACAGATTTGAGCTGGATCAAAGGGGGTCTGCATTTCATAACAGAGAAAGATTCATCAGTAAGAGACTTCACCCATCAGATAGCAACACACAGCATAGTTGTCCTTTCAGTCAAACTAACAAGAGCGCAAGTCAGATAATGCAGCCTCCTGCGTGGGCAACATTTCCTGCATCACCAGCACATGATGCTTGTTTTGTGATTAGGACGATGTGAGGGATACACAAACTGTTGATGTGCGAAGATATTCTGGAGCTGTGTGTACGCACGCTTGTTTGAGGGAGGAAATCTTCATGATCTGATGTTTGCCTGCGTGTGCGGTTCAGATTACAGATGTCTGGTTTGACAGCAAACCGACAATTTAGGTCATCTGCGACCACGACTGAAAATATGTACATGTTTGAAGTGGGTTTTAGAATTCTTTTATATAAGTTAAAATACTTTTTTCAGCTTTTACTTGCATGCCTTTTGTCAGGTGTGACATTTTAAATACTTTTAATTATGATGTGATTTGATTTCACTACAGTCTGAGTGAATATTAACTTATGATTCATTTGGCAGATTTCATTGCACAGTGGAGCATTTTCTGTGTGGATTTAAACTGCTTTTAAAGTGACCACAGATACCATTAGGCTTTGATAACTGTTTTTCCTCCATGTCATAAAGCTATCTTAATTGTTAATATTCCACTAAATGTTTACAATCATGGTCTTCGTCCTCAGCAAATGTAGAAAAATAAACAGTAGGAAAAAACTTAGATGTGCCGAGGTGTGTTACATTCAGCCTGTGTGGGGATGTGTTCAAATGTTACCTACATAAACTAGACCACAGTAAATGTTGACTGTTCAGTAATTTGATCCTACATATTATAAAGTTGTTTGTTTGATTACAAATGTTCCTTACACATGTTGAATTATATAATTATCCCCAAGGTGCCTGTTTCTAAGAGGATAAAAGACAAAAAAAAAGATAAAACTGCAAGACACTTAATGTGTTTCACATCTGTTTTTATTGGCTGTCTTAAGTGCTATAATTATGCCAAATTTTGTGGTTATTGTGGTTTTTTAATCTGACTTGCCTTAAATGCCTTTAATTGGGCAATTTTCTTACAGTGTGCCACTTTTTCTTCATTTTCCTCAAGAGAGCAGCATTTTTTCACCTTATATAAATCTAATTTCCTTTCATACCTCACATCTCACCTTGCATCGTGCATACCCGTTTGAAATACAAGACACAACAGCGAGGTAGTATTTTAAGAGACTGACTGCAGTGTTCAGAGCCACAGGATTGATCTCCATGTGTTGCAGTGGCTCCTGCATTCCAGCTGGCCAGTCCTGTTGACATAGCAGGTTGAAAGTGAGTGGGGGCCATGGTGATGTTACTCATGTATTGTTTCACCCCAAATTCCAGGGACGCCTGTGGGGTCTTGGTCATGTTTCCGATTTGATGGCATTTCAAAGCCACCAGAGCTGTGTGGGTTCTCATTCTGTCCCCTATGATTAGCTACTGACTAAATGCCAGGACACACTGAAGACCTACAAGTTTCTATTGTCCCAAAAATCTGATCAATACATCTCATGGATGGATATAAATGCACAGCTGTGTGAAGTTAGATGCAAAGAAGCAGGCGTATGAGGGCTGCACAGTGGGATTGTTGTGCAAGGGAAAGGGCCTGTTTTCATTGTGGAGGAATGTGTCTCCTTAACTGAAAATATTCCTTGGATTGTAGTAGAGTATTCCATACTTCATTGCTCTTGGATGGCTACTGTGTTTCTGCAGCTCTCTGCTCTGTCTGCCTCCAGTCCTCCCTGCTCGACCCATCTGGAGTCCACATTGTCAAGATTTCGGCATCTGCTGTACTCGTGCATTTAGCATATGCATATTATTATATACTGTTACTGTTATACACAGACTATCATTTGTGAGCCAATGAGCTATTGTTTTTCAATTCTGTGTAGGTTTTGCTGCCTGGTTTTGAACTTTGGATGTATTGTATATGTAAGTGTGTTTCATACATAATATATGACTGATTCAATGGGGATTTCAGTAAATGTCAGAATATAAATGAATCATTTCATAGAAATATGCCCACATATAGTTAAGAAGTCGCATATTTTTTACATTAGATGATGGTTGGCTGTTTTCTTTGTGCACCAAGCTGGACTGTCGTGAACACCAGACAATTCACATTTTTAGGCTACGGAACTGTTCCTGTTTAGTCACGTCAAAGTCCTGGAAACTTCATTTGGTTTTTTTGGCTTTGGTGGAAACCCCAAGCAGCTGAAAGCTACACCGTGACTAAATGCTTGCTCGCTAACTGTGGCTGCTTTTGTTTTTTTTTTCTTCATTGAAGAGCTGTTGTGTTTCAGACAATAAGCTCTGTCCAGTGTGACCCTTCCATGGCCCTTCTTCATGGCTTATTGACCTCGGTGCAGCCGTCGGGCTCCGATCTCTGCCCTGGAAAGGCCATTAGTGCATTTTGCCATGGTTGCGGATGTTGTGCGTCTCTTGTCAAATTACACAAGTTATTGCGTGGCAGCTGTGTACTTATCATGAATCTGTCTGTGTCCTGTAGTTACAAAGCGTGCCTGTTGTTTGGCTGTCATGGCAGAAAGGCTTGTGTCTTTCAGGTTAACTTCCTATCTGCCACATGTTTTCTCTAGCTGGCATGCATCAGTGTACATGCTAAGTGCTGTTTTACATTGCTGTTTGTGTAGTCCAATATAGATCATGTACATGCTGTGTTGCATATGTTCTACTGTTCAACTACATGTTTCTGAAAATGCTTATCATAACAACACTAACTGCTTTATATCATGGTTAAGAGAAGCGTAATTAAGTTTTTGTCTTCTGCAAAGTATAAATGCACTTTATTAACAGAGAAAACCCAATTGAGGAGAAGCAAACTGTTTGTTTCTGAGCAGGATAATAGTGTGTAACACTTACACACTTGTAGATTTGAAATGCTTAGAATAGAGAGGACAGGAGCACTTCAGCTTGTTAAGAGGACAAGCTCTACCCGTCTCCCTCTGTTCGTCCTCTGGGTAGTAGATGGTAATTGTTAGAAACCGGCTCTGAAAAGGGGTTTGCATTGTTCTGTCCTTTGAGAAGTTGTGACGGTAAATAGGGCTCTTCAAGGTGAGGAATCTAGTTAGACTCTGTCCTCTCCCACTCGAGACTCCTCTCTCAAAGCACTGAATCATTCATCAATGGTCTGCTCCAACATGTGACACGTTAGATCATCTGTGTATGAATAGCTCCTTCATTCAAATGGAGGTTTGATAAGTGAAGATGTAGCCTTGTTTACTTAGTACACATGAACCCAGTTTATGTTTTATTCATGAACCTCTCTGCTGTAGATGGGATTGTTATGCAGATTTTGTTTGCTACCTTCACAGGGCAGTAAATAATGCTGTCAGGGAGCGAAAAGCAATTTGGACAATGTGATTAGCCTGTAGTCTACCTCTACACCTCAGCTAATTAAATATGGCTTGTGCTCTTGTTTTGTGTGTATACTATGTGATGATTTTGTTGAACATCTACTATTAATACAATAAGAAAATGATGTCTTGTCACATAATAAGGTTAGGTGAATGTGTTAGTTTTATGATAGACTACAAACCTGTCCAGGGTGTTTGTGACTGATGCTGAGGAGGACAAGAAGTTTAAAAAATAGATGGATGGAAGTCTATCAGTACAGTTGAGTCATGATCATTTATATCATAAATTCTAATTCATCCTAATTCACAAATTCTTTGGTTGAAGTAGCAACAGGTTATTGCTTGAGAATGTATATTAATATATAGTAAGAAGTTGTTTTGGTTGTCCTATTTTTTCATATATCTCAACTCCTGCTTTACTAAGCAGAGAAAGAAAAGAAAATATATTTAGCTAAATCCAATTGACATACCAACGGAAACAGAGAATAACCCCATATATATCAATAACTAGATCACAGATCAGCTGTGAACAGATTAGATTTGTCTGCAGTTCTGAGTGGTTCTTACTGTACATCCCACAATTTACCAGCCACTGTTTCCAATGTTGTACCAACAGTTGGTTGGAAACCATTGGTAATTTCCCTTCCTACTGATAAAGAATGAGTGAATGATTCAAGAATCTTGTAACGGCCGGGAACAAACTGACTCAATGCAACCAACCTCTGCTCAATAAAGGTCATGCTCATAAAACTCTTAGATTCCCACTTGTTGCCTGTAGGTGGCAAGCTGAGTTCATATCCTTCCCTGTAAATCTTTCTCCTGTGTGTGAACCAGTGAAGTTCCTACTCAGTCAAGTGTAGATGACAGCTGCCACATGTGCAGGCTAATCATTTACTGAGAGCTTTCAGAAATGCCTCAGCTGCACACTGTAACAGGAACAGAAAGTCACATATTAACAGAGCCATGATGGAAAACTTCTCCTGTTCTCAGGTCTTTTACATTCCACAGATTAGAAAATGCTAATTCACTGAAAAAAGCCTTGTTAACCCAAGATATCCAGGAAATAGTACACTAAATAATCACTTCTTAGTCATTAGGAAGCTTCAGCATTCTTTTCTTGGATACATTAAGCAGGTAAAGATTTTAAAATGTATTTGTTACATTTCATAGTCTTATGTTTTACAAAAGGATCCAAACTTCCATACACTTTTATCTAAAGAAAATACGTTTTGTATAATATCACAGGACAATATAGATAGGTGAGTGTGAGGGGATGTGTAACATACTCCAAATAGTTTTGTATTAATTAGACAACTGCTGTTTCAGGCTTCACTTAAAAGCACATTATATTCTTGAAATTGTGGCAACACCTCACATATATTGGACAGCCTGTGTTCATCTCATCTGCATGAAAAGCATGACAGAATTCAGCACTCGGCTGCCCTCCTGTGGTAGAAATGTACATTAGCTGGAAAAACTGACAGAGATGCAGAGGCAGCGTGCATCCAGACCACAGACATTCAGCCGCTGTCTCTTCATTTTATAGGCCTTTCAGCCAGGGAGTGACTGTCTGAACACAGCCTGTCATTGATAGCCATGCATGACAAATGGTCCTACATTTTCTATTACTGCTCTGTGTGTGTGTGTGTGTGTGAGGGAGAGACTCTGTGAAGGCTCTGATAAAGCAGAACAATCACATCTCTTTCAGTGGGTAACATTCTTGATAAGTTACGCCGCACCTCATCATACACAGCAACACACGCTGACAGTATCATCATCTCTGCTGATCAGGCGTCTGCTGCATGAGTGCTGCGAGGCTCCCGAGGCAGTCTTGTGGCCGTTCACTTTGATGTTGTTAATTAGGACCAGCATCCCTATGGATGGCTCCATGCTTTTATTGGGGAGGTCCTGAGAGGGCTTTCTCACGGTAGGGGCCCTTGTTCTGACATTGGCCCCCTCTTTACCCTCTGACTCTCAGGGCCATACTGAGAGAAGGAGGGAACCCCACGTTGCCCCCTCTGGGATCCAGTCCAAATGAGAGGGAGGTGGACCTAATAGAGCTCTGCAGGATTCGACTTCAGAGGAGTTTCTTCTGGATGTTTTTCTTCTCTTTTACCCGTATCCTGTACTTTACAGAGCTGTGGTCACACATAAGACATCATTTGTTAGTTTACAGTGTTTTTATTACTTACTTATTAGCATCTGCTAAACTTGAAGGGTCTTTCATGTTGAAACATTTGATTTGTGTGGGTGCCAGGACTTACAGAACATGTGTTGATAACTTTCCAGTCAGTCTTTTTCCATGTTTGCGTGGAGATTTTAGGTGAGCTGGCTGAGTGTTTGTCAGTAATTCGTAGTCATTCCCCTTTATTTGTGTTATATGGCGCTCTTGGAAAACCAAATTACAGTGTTTATATAGGCTATCAAAGGGAAGGAAGAATTACAGCCGCACAACTGTATATTATAAGTGGGAAACGGCATGGCATGGCAAGGCATGCAGCCTACCGGGCTTTACATAAAACGACTTGTATGGACTTCACATCAGGATGCGCGCAAACACACACCTCTAAGAACTTGTGGTATATGTTGGTAGGACTAAAGACAGATACAGTTGACTACATGACTTCATGGGACACTGTAGGAGTTATGGACTCTCATGAGGGATGAGGAGGGAGTTAAGAAGACAACTGAAAAAGCTCAGATCAGAGTCTTGCTGAGAGAGAGGAAGGGAGGATGAAAAGCAGAGAGAAGCACAGAGGAGAAAGAGGGAAGTGGAGAGCTTCAAGGGAATGTTAGTGGATAGAAAATGGAGCTGGGGGAAAGTCCGGTTGTTGAACTTTCCCATTCTGAAGTCTGTTCTGGACGGATGGCAGCACAGATGCCCACAATACTTCTCCTGATCTGTTAGATCAGGCCATCTTACTGTTTATATGCTTCTTGGGAAGCTTTGTCATGCTATTATTAATTTTAAGGAGCTCTCTAATAAAAAGTATTTTGAAATGAGGGCCAAAATCAACATAGATGGCTATAATCACCATTTCTGAGAGAATAAAACAGTTGAATATCACCATAGACAGCTGGTGTTATCATCTCCCCAGCCTGCATCATTCATTGTTTTATTTATCTGTGGCTAGAGCGAATAACTCCAAATGAACAACTAGCACAATGATTGCTCTGCAAAGATCAACACTGGGCTGAAGAAATAGTCCAGGGTTTCAGGGAGGTATGACTGGATCAAATGAAAAAGGAAATCTCCAAAAGCCAAAGATGATGTTTTTATCACCAAAGAAAGCAAATCTTTCATAAAGGCCTCCAAGATGCCAGAACACTTTAACATGCATGGGAACATGGCTGCAGTCCAGTGTTTGGAAGCATTTGGCTTTTGCTTCGTGTCTTGGAAGTCACTACAGTATGTATGTTACAGAAACCTCTTCTGATTGATTTCTGTTCTGTTCAGAGTTGCTGGCAGTAAAGTGGAGCTACTTGGGGATCTGGAAATTGTTGAGATGTCTTCTCCTTCCAAGATGTTTGGGGTCAGAGGTCCCTTTTCTAGTACACTTCTCTTGAAGTGTTTGCTGGAAGTCATGTGCCAAAGTATCCTGTAGTGTGACCAAAGGGGAAGAAGGAGAACACCTGTCTGTGAAGCTGCAGTACACTCGACACTTCCCTCGTTTTTTTTTCTGTTTGCCAAACGACCCTGCGGAATCAACATGCGGTTGTTAGAACATTTTCACAAAACTGAGTGAATGTGAGACATAGTAGCAAGCAAAACATTGCTGAGCTAACGGTTTGAACTTTGAAGCCATGGCTTGTTCAGAGGCCACGCAGCCCACACATCGTAGCCCATTATTTGTCTTCTGTCTGTGACACCACACCAGATCCAGTGGGCTATCATTTTGCCGTGTGGGTCCGGGGATAATTTGTAAATCCTTCACTGAAAGGCTATTTGTGGTAAGATAAGACAGTGCCTCTCTGATAATCTTTCCCATGGTTCTCCCAGGCTGTTGTTTGGTGAGTTGGAACAGATATAATGTCTGCTTTTGGAAATAACTGGAAGTGCTTGTTGTCATGTTGACCCTGCATAGTTTTAACTGTATATTCTGTATTCTCAGACAGGACTGTGTGAACAAAATGAATCAGCTTAGACTTTTATTATGAAAGTACTGGTAACCAACACTGCACAGGAATAAGGGTGTGTGAATGAATGTCTAGGTATTTTAATGTTCTCACTGTGCATTGCTTTGTCATTAGTAACACGCAAATGCTACCAAAGATGTGACTGGTGTCTCCAGACTTGAGAGAGAGACAAAAAGAGAGAGAGGGTTGATGGGTTGTTACCCCTGAAGATGAAAGAACCTTCTCTCTGGGTGTCCTTCAGAGGTTAAGGAGAGTGTTACCACAGCTGTGCCGCTCTTGTTTAAATTCAATATAAGACCTGAAGAGAAAAACACAGCTCAGATGACTTTTGACCCAGCAGGCTTTGGCAATGGTCAACAACAGCAGCTCCCCAGCTCACATACTCCTGTTATTTACTCTCAGAATCAATAAGCTCTTGCGGTGAATGTATGCGTCTGCTGTGAAGTAAAAGGTGGACCTTGGGCTTTTGCACGTGGAGTCATTAAAAAAATGCTAAGATTCAAAAACCAGACACGGAGAGGACAACGAATTAAAGAGCAAATAATGATGATAGGTGCCCTATTTAAAAGGCGTATCTGTTATCTATGAAGTTTCTCATGAATGAATCGTGGATGTATCTGAAAACCTGACCTACGCAGGTTCAGAATGCTAATGCCTCCTTGGCACTGGCATTTCCTGGGCTGGCACTGTGTTTGTCCTCAAGTCCCCGTCCTCCAGGAGGCATTGATGTCTGCTTTGTATATCCACTCGTTACTGGAGACCTGTGGTCCGCTGAAAAGAGCTCTCCACAGGTCACTGTGGACCACAGGGCAAAAGTAGGCCCAGGATTTGCTAGCTCATTTGTATTTGAGGAAATTTTGCTTTGTTGTCTTAGCAACGCAGCCTAGAGCTGATCATTTTAAACCTGCATCCCATGTCGACTGCGGGATAACAGGTCCCCTCGGTGCCCCACAGGATCAAATGAGGGGGCTGGAAGTCCATGGGTGATTCAACACTGGCTCTCTGTAATTACTCGGCCTGCGGAGCCAGCCAGCTCATGTGCCAATCACTGCATCCACAAAGGCACTGTGTTGTTACTCACCTTTGTAGACAGATAATCTCTTAGATTTGGCTATTGTCCTTTGTCTCAACACCTTGCCGGTTTGTAGGTGTTGTGAATGCTTGATCTCAAGGCGTGTTGTGATATTAGCACCTGGCACCTAGTGTGTTAATTAAATTCTACTCATGAAAATAGGAAGGCCTTATTCCCACGACATTAGGTGAATTGCATGGGGCACCACAGTATTAATACACTTTGAGCATTTCAAGCATTCCCCTTGGAGGACCTCAAGTTTTACAAATAGAGAACAGATCTCCTGCGCCCCCTGTATCAACAACCATGTTGCTTCTCGGTCATCGTTTCCGTCCTTTTGCTATCGTTCATTGTTATTTGTACTTCCTGTTTGATTATAAACAGTGAGACAGAAGGAAATGTTAGGCTATTTTGGGCATGAGACATCAGATGTTGTGGTTTGGGGGCAGACTGGGGCAGAGGGGGCAGTGTGCTTCCCCTGGCTGTCTGTCTGGTCTTACTTTTACAGTAAGGCTGACTGCTCACTGTGAGTGGGTGTCTGTATGCAATTAGCATCATGAAGGGGAAGGGAGGCCTCTCCTCCATGCCTCTCAGCGTGACGACACCTCTCCGCCAGCCAGCCCATTAGTGGAATCTTTCCCCCCCCATATTGCTGGGTCGCTTTGGCTTTCTCCAGGTGTTTTTGACAGACAATCTCAGTACTCAGTTACAGTCTGTGTGTTTTTTGACTGATATATTCGTCTGGGTGTCTGGCTGATTCATTCCGTTGTCTCTGCAGCAGTGCAGTGTGGGGGAAGGAATGGACAAACACATTTGTAAGGGTCTAAACAGTTAGTACTTATAAATCTGAGTGCTTTTAAAGCTCTGATATGTCCTGAGTGTATTTATTGTTTAATGGTTATTTAAGGTGACTAAAGTGGACTGCCTACGTCATTCCGTCTGTGCTTTGTACCCAGTTGTGGCTCCAGTAAGTTAGAGGAGTTGTGTTTTACAACAGGAAATGGGAAAAACGTCATGAAGCAACAGGCACAGTAGAAGCGGGCTACATATGGAATTCTACTTACGCTGTAGGAAATTGTGGATGAATGTGATGTCCGTATGTAATCATAGTGCCATCGCAAACCCAGTAATTAAAGGTGCTGGTCATTTTATCCACACATTTAAACTAATAGATTTTCCTTATACATTATAGATTTTCATGATCTAAGCTTTTATAATATAATGTAAAATCGTGCTGTTAAATAGATCATATTTGGAAAACATGACAACAAGTTGGAGAAAGAAAAGAAAATGGATCTCTCCTTTTGGACTCCAGTCACTACTGTACATACAGGACTTTGCAAAATAAGGGAAGCAGACACTTTAGGAATATAAAGATTACAAACTCACATTAATGTATCTTGGATTTAATTTAGAGTTTGTCTGCTTATTTGCTTATTATATTTTACCTTCTTTTTTTCCTTCTTAACAATTTACAGTACCAGTCAAAAGTTTGGACACACTTTCCCAGTCAAGTTTATGGGAAAGTGTGTCCAAACTTTTGACTGGTACTGTACATTATAAGATTGGATAGATGGTGAAAGCTTGGTGAGTCTTTTAGATTTATTTTTAGATAACAAAAAAAAAAATCTAATTATATCTAATTTGATTTTACGTGATTTATTATATATATAAAGAAGCTTTATAACAATTAGTAATTATTTCTTCTTCAGCACCGTCACTGTCTCAGAAGATACAGATCACACAATTCCTATCATTCATTGATTTTTCTCAGACAAAGAGGCTGAGACAGAGGTGAAACAGACAAATATGTCACTGATGATGTTAGTGCAGAGTGTTGTGAGCCGGGTGCCTCAGCATGATTCACTGCTGCTGATTGCTGACAGTTTGTGTCATGGTTTTCCCCCTGTTCAGCAGCCTACGTTTTTCCATTCCGTTGAGCTGCTGGAACAACATCTGGACTCTGCAAAACCACGCTTCCCTATTGTTTGTTTAAATGAAACATTTCCCACAGCGTTAACACTTCATGGATGACATTTTAAAAGATTGTAAAAGCTGATGTCATGAAATCTGGCTGAAATAACTGAAAATAAAGAAATATACCAGGAGATGGGGGTCAACTCTTTGCGTTTAAAAACAGGGTCCTGAAATACAAGAAGAGTCCCAGAATTCAGCGGCAGTGCTCGCTGTTTGGCTACAGCTTAGATCTTTGCCAAAAATGTGCTGAGTGGGGTATAAAAGAGTTGTCGTGGGCAGAGCTGGGTAGGAGGGTCGGGCACAAGAAGCTGAGGGGGGAGCAAGAGGGGGTGAACGTTAGGGAGCCTGCCACAGAAAAGGGGTGGGTTGAAGGAGAGATTTAGTGTTGGGACAGACACATGGTGGTTGGGGGTAGATGGAAAGAGAAAGGGGAAAGAGGGAGCTGTGGATCTGAGTTCAAACTGCAAGCTGTGTTCAGAGAGAGAGCAGGAATGTGGTTCAGCGTGGGAATGAAGATGCTCTGACATGTTGGGAGACACTCTTAAGTCTTGACGGATATATGAACCACTGTGGCTGTATGATGAAAATATCCCGTAAGTACACAATAATTTGTTACCGGAAATAAACTATAGTATTTGTTGATTGATGGATTTTTAGACATATTAAGGCTTGTGTTTCAGTGATGATGCCGTGTTTTTATTTACAATAAGTCTGTATGAATGAATCTGGAATTCTTTGGTTTTCCAAAAGAGTATGAAAGGAAGAGTCACAAAGCTTTGCTGCGAGACAGACGCAGCTCAGGACAAAATAAAGCATGCCATAAAATCTTCGTAGTTGGCTGTAAATATTTTGTGAAAGAATGGAATGTGAACAAGCCTTTGAAACTATCATACTTTTGGCAGTGCTTGTGTCTACTCAGCCCAAGCACTGTCCAAGTGTGCCATATCTTTTCCTGTGGCACTTTGTCACATGTCATACCTCAGTAACGCCTTACATAACAAATGTCCTTCATAGTGAACGTTGCATGGAGTGCATTGTAAAAGAAGGAGTTGCCCATTGCCACAGATACTTTAGTCGTACACAGCCATTGTGTCACAGCCAAACTGGGTTTCATCTCTTTGTGAAACTGTCATTTTATACTGTACACAGTTTTAAAGCTGTGGGTTGTGGAGAACAAACACAAGTTCATTCATTGGCATGATGCCCGCCCAGCCTTTTATCCACAAGAGATTTCCTTAGAGAGAGGATGAGAGGACAGAATGTCTCGGTATCGTGTTACAGAATGCCAAACAGAGAGGAATTCCCAGCTCATGTTACTTGCTCCCAGTGGTCCAACCTGTGGTTGTGGGACACAAGAGGACCTGGCAGCGCTCTCACTATGTGCTGTAGTTGAATAAAACAGGCCTGATATTATCCACCTGGGAGGGAGGCCGAGCTGAACAGAAAACCTGTAGCTCCTGGTGATACAGGTGGGAACAGAACAGAGAGGCTGCTGGTAGTGTACACATGTTGACTTTTCTGACTTACAGGGGTAAACAGTAGACTTTTTTTTTGCCATCCAAGGACACAGGGAACTGTTAATATTTATTCAGTTGTTGGTCAGTCTGAAGACCAAAGTCACTTTTCATTGATTTTTGTCTGACACAGACGTGAAGCAGAGCAGGTGAGTCCTGGATCAACAGTTTTGAAAAACCGGGTGATAGCAGTATCTTCTTTGCAAGGTCACAGTCGCTGTAATTACGCAGCATTGTGTGATGAATGACCGCGGTTCATGTTTCGGCTGTAGTGTGACAGGTACAGACAGGGAGTGGAACTGAGATCTTAGATGTGTGATTGGAGAGTTGTTTGTTACCCGTGGGTGCAGCCTACAAGCAACTTTTCTTGGACATGATGTTTATGCTTTTTACATTGTGGAAAGCTCGCTAAACCATGTGTATGAGAATAAGAGGCAGTGGGATATGTATTGGCTGTGTGGCTTTTAAAGAAGCACTGGTACTGGTAAGAGTATTTTCATGTTTAAAGTTTTAAAGTTTGTGCCTCGTGTTTTTATGGGATATGATTTATGTAATTTACCATTAGGATTTCTAATTATAATGTAGCTGTAAAGTTCTGGATAGTAAGTCATGTCGTGTGTTTGTGTATTTGTGTATTTTCTGCAGAAAACCCTGCTCACGTTTTCTGATTTTTAAATTAGATTATTCTGTTTAGGGCTCCAACTGACACTTATTTTCATAAATGGCAATGAATCTACAAATTATTTTCTCAGTTAATCAATAAATATCTACTACAGTTTAAATATTCAGTTTTTTGTGGAAACCAGCAACTATTCGCATTTATAACCGGAATGGAGTG
The DNA here is from genome assembly GCA_036024295.1 of Nannoperca obscura. NCBI lineage: Eukaryota > Metazoa > Chordata > Actinopteri > Centrarchiformes > Percichthyidae > Nannoperca > Nannoperca obscura. Next base: position 29,571 of record JAVQJL010092032.1, read on the forward strand.
AATCATCTAAACAGTTAAGAAAATTGTTCCAGTTTCTGTCTATCAACTAATCAATTCATTGACAAATCCTTTCAGCTCTACTTTTGGTACAAGAAAGTGAAGGAAAACTGTCTTAGTAGTAAATTTAACGTGACTGGTGTGAGTTTTTGGTGAAATATAATGTTTATGGGCCTCTTCCTTATTCTGTTGCTTTTATTTGGTTATTTATTAAACATAAAAGCAGACAGTGTACTGTAGCACTGGTGTGTCAGACAGCATGTCTCACTGAGGCAGTAAATGGCACCAAACTCTATTAGCATTAATGGAAAGGTGCCAATGGTCTGTTTCCTCTCCTTGTCATCAGCGGCTCTGGAGCCTGCAGGCGGCTAGCTCTGTTGGTTGACAGGACCAGCTTGTGGATACCTCCAGGTCATCACATCCATGCTATCTCAAAATAATCAGAGGGGGTTTCAGTTTGAAAATCACACAGGTCCGTCCAAAAAGTCTATTGTGTTTGTAGGATACCAGGTGCAGAGGGGGTTTTTGCTTTTGGTGGACGCTCCAGTGATTTTGTCAAAATGAAAATGACTTAATGTGGTTGAGTTTCACTTTTTATCCCTGTTTTAAAACACGCACTTTCTTGTGTTACAGAAATTGAGGCGAAAGAGGCGTGTGACTGGCTGCGGGCAGCAGGATTTCCCCAGTATGCTCAGCTCTTTGAAGGTAATAAAAGCACTCAGTAAACTCCCACACACATTCATCACAAAGGGGGGAAATGTTGTTGGGTTAAAAGGTAGAGATTAATGAAGTAGCCCACCAATAAAAGGACTCTGTAATAAAACAAAAATGGCATTTTTATTTTAACTTTTTTGTATGTGTTGGGAAACAAAACACTTTTATATCTTAAATGTGGGCTTTTTAAGATGAGTGAATAATGGGACACAGTGTCATCTGGTCTGTCACCCTAGTCCCCAGTGCTGTACACAAAACAGTGTATTCACTGGCTGCATAGTGAGCCTCATTTACACAACTCCTCAGGAAGCCTCGGAGCTAGGGGCTCCAGTCAGATCCCCAGACACCACAAAACAAGCGGAACATCAGCTGCTTTTACACTCTAATCTTTTCCAAGCTACGGTTACTACATAAACATGTCTTCTGTGCTTATAGACTGAAGTCATGGGAAGAAATGGGTTTTATTGGAGCTTAAAGGATCTCTACTACCTCAGATCTTTGTTTCGAGGCCAGACTTTTGATGTGCTTTGGTGCAACATATTTGTTTGCTGACAGTTTGTAGATAGTTGTAACGGCGCTCAGACAACGTGCACAGATAATGGCTGTGGGAATGCACAGCAGATAACACTCCTGATGCTGGTTGTCATGTATTTCAAATTAAATTAAATGATGACTGATGAATGATTATGTATTATTAGGATGTAATCACTTTTCAAAGCCTACAGTATATCTGCATGTCTGTCTCCTTAAAGAACAGGCTCCTTAAGACTTGTTGAAGTCTTAGCGTTCGCTGCTTCTGCTTTTCATAAAAAGTTAACAACTTCACATGAATGCGGTGGAATGTTAGATTCAGAGGGTCTGGATTCAGTCTCTTAAGTTATGTAAGAGGAGGCCCATACCCAGAGAAAGACGTAATGCCTGCACAAGTCTGAGCGCTGTTATTTGGGCAAATTCTGTCTCTTCTCATTAGCATCACATACAAAACAAGCTTGATGGTCTCCCAGCCTTCCATGTACTTTTGGAAAGAATGTGGTTTCCAGATCTTTCTTTCCATTTATCCTATCCAATAACACTGTCTATAGAAGAACTACTGAAATATAAAATTTAATTTCAACACTGCCACTAATTTTTATGCTTTGTTCCCCCTTTAGATTCCCAGTTCCCCATTGACATTACTCCGGTGAAAAGAGATCATGACTTTCTGGACAAAGATCTCGTGGAACCCCTGTGCAGGTAACCAGACATTTGATTGATACTGTGTCAATGCCATAACTAATTTCCTATTTTAAAGGAAAAATAGAATCTCATGAGGTTAAAAGCACAATGTAATGTCATTTTTATTTTCTTATCCTGGGTATTAAGGATTTTATTAAGATTTTCCACCGACTGTATTAAGCATATAAAAGTGCACCTTGCCAACAACTGGTGGCTCCACATCAGTCCCTTGTAGGGCAAGACGACTCGTGTGTTTTTTTAAAACTGAGATGAAAACAGCACTTCAGTTACCATAGTAACCATGACGACCATCCCGAGAGGGAAGCAGGAGGAGCATGAGGGTTGCCTCGCACAGCTCAATATACTGTGACTCTAAACAGCCCTAAAGCAACTCATCTAAATTCCAAACTAGCCACGGGATAAATAGAAGACAATTGGAAACAGTTCCACCTCCAACGTGATTTTGCTCATGACTTCCCAGGATCTCTATGGTAACATAAAGATGGCTTTGTTGTCACTTACGCCATTTCAGCCTAGTGTGCAAAAGTAAATACCACCCAACACACTGTGGGTGTCTTTGATAGAACTGAAACTGAGAGACATTTCATGTATGTGAGTGCGCTCCCTCATCCCTGGCTAAGCAGCCTCCTATTTTAGTAACCACATTCAAAGCTCTTTAGGCCTGCGGAATAAAGGGCCCCCTGCTTAGAAATCCTCTCTTTAGTTGGGTCCCACTATCTACAGTAACAATCATGAGAATGTTTTGTTTGGCTAACCCCTATACAGCACTGGGGGATAGTTACAGACTCCATCTGAGCCCATTTATTGTCACAGAACAATGCTGTCAATCTGTAGCAATATCAGGAGCTGTTTAAGCTTGTGGTTATTATACTACAAACAAGTTCCTTTTTGTCTAAAGACATGGCTTAGTGAGCGGGAGTGTATTTTGTCATGCTGTCATCTTTCCCTCTGTGCTATGTTGGCTCATGTGCAGTTTTTAGTGCTGTTACTTTAAATATCACAGTTTGCACACCCACAACACCTCTAAGCATGAAGCACATGCTCCAGGCTGTATGGCTGATTAGGAATATTGAACATGTTTCATTGCGTCTCTGAAAGATTTTTGGAAAACCTGAGTTTAGGACATTTGCATTGTTATTTTAAAGGCAAAGCATTCATGTTGTTGTTGAGCCAAGCAAAGTGCTATTACAAACTCATGTTTGAGAACACAGCAAACGACAATTACCGGTGTTCATTAGGTTAAGGATATTGTGGCATTGACAAACTGAATTTCCCTCTAGGTCTGGTTGTACATCTAAACCAGCAGATCTGGTTAATACTTAAATAGCACACAGAATGTGATTTATTTCTGGAGTGCTCATTAGGAAACAATTCTTGTGTTTTCTCTGTGTTCAGAACATATTTAATCCTTTGACTGTTTTTTTTTTTCAGGCGACTCAACACCTTGAACAAGTGTGCCTCTATGAAACTTGACGTGAACCTTCCGAAGAAGAAAGTAAGTGTTGAAAATAGATTACGAGTTTCATCTTCAAAATGATGCTTCTGCAGTCTTTGACTTTTAAGGTGGATTATGGTATGAAAAGAAGTGTGTGTGTGTGACACTACATTATATGCATTTTGGAAAAACACATATTTTTTTAAACACTGATGATTCAGTAGATAAAATATTTTCTTTTTCCAGCAAAGAGGTTAAGCTTAAGTGGGTATCATGCTTTTTCTATGTGCAAAGGCTATTTGGAAATATATATCACAGTATGTACCTCTTAGGGTATGTTTTGTGTTTTACCTCTTAAAAAGCTTAATTCCTTGACTCAAATATCACAGTTGTCACTTCAAATTTGTAAAAGAAATTAACGACAAACGTCAATGCCTCTGTAAAATGTTTTATTTTCTTATAAAGATTGCCTAAAGTTATGCATATGCTTCTGACACCATCACAAATACAATCTGGCTTCATCCCTTTAGCCTAGATTCTATGATATTTGAGATTGTACCATTGTTGTATTTGTGCTATTGAGTATAATTGCTTTTTATCTGTCCCCACTTTGGAATGTAGCCTTCTGGCTTATATTAATGAGTTTTCCCTGCCCTGGTCTATTTATGGCAATGTCTTCAAGTCAAAGGAATTATTTGTCTGGTGTTATAACACTGTTGGCTGATTGTATAATGTTATTAAGTCTGAGCAGACACATCCTCCAGCTATTTTCTGCATTTCCTATGACGAACTGCTCTTTGTATGTAGCATAAATAATATGTGTGATGCGATATATGCCTTTCCTTGCCGGCCAGCTGATAAATAGGAAAGATGTGCATATTACCTTTTGTGAAATAAGAAAAGTTTCAAAAATATACAAAAGCCCTATAGGTTGTTTTTCTGTAATTCTCTATTATAGTATTTTCATACTGTTCGTGCTAATAAGTGCTGTATCTGTATGCGTGATCTTTCTAATTTAATTGTATTTATTATTATTTAGTTGGGTAGTTATTTATATCTTTTAGAGAGATCTAAAAAGAAACATTTATTACTACAAAGAAGATTAGAGTAATTGATGTAACATATTCTGTCTTTCCCCAGAGTGAAGACTCTGATGAAGAAGACTTGTTTGCTATCAGTGACAAATGGACCTTTGAGTGGAGCAGCCGCCGTTGGTCCAGGTTACAGGACATTGACTGTCTGCTGGGAAACCACGGAGAGGAGCAGCCATCCAGGGACGGCGTGCCCCTGAGAACCACCAACAGCAGCGAAAGTGTTCTGACAGACCTCAGCGAGCCCGAGGTCTCGTCTTTGCACAGTGAGAGCAGCGGGGGCAGTGGTCATAGGGGCCTCAGCACAGAGGACTCTGACTGCTCCAACCGCACCTGCTCAGATTCTGCAGCAATGCCAGACTCTACTTCTCTCACAATGCCTCATATCCCCAAAGAAATCCCTCTCTACGGCTCACTACCTGATAAGCACGGCAAGACAAGCCGCATCTGTGCCAAAGACTTCCTGAAGCGCATGGAGACACTGCGCTTCAGAGGAACTCTGGGAAGGGGTCGTAAGATGTTGGTCATCAGCTCTCCAGTGCTGCAGCAGGAGGCCCAGACACTGAAGACTCTGCGGTGCGTCGAGATTGTGAATGGAGATGGTGGGGCTCCAGAAACACAGTCCAACAAAGTTTTGCCGTCCCAGTCTAGTAGTGAGGGTAGCAGCCATTCTAGTGGCAGCACTGTCAGCACACCTAGTCTGAAAGAGCGTAAGGCTCACCGGGCTGACTACAAGCGCAGTGGCATGTATTTAGAGGACATAGACATCTTTTCAGGCACCCAAGTGAATAAAGTTGCAGAACAAAACCGCAAGAATGAATTCTGCTCCTATGAAGACCTGGTGGTCCACATTCCCAAAGACCACAAGCCAGGAACCTTCCCCAAAGCACTGTCCATAGAGAGCCTGTCCCCAACCAATGGGGCCTCTATCAACTGGCACACAGGCAGCATGCACCTGGACTCCCCACTGATTTCATCCAGGAAGGAACCCAGGCCCGTCACCCAGTGCTGTTCCAGAGGCAGCCGCATCAGTGTGTATGACAATGTTCCTGGCTCACATCTGTACGCTAGCACTGGAGACCTGATAGACCTAGAGAAAGAGGACCTGTTCCCTCATTTGGACGATATCTTGCTGCATGTTAATGGTCTACAGCAGATAGTGGACCACTGGTCTAAGAATGTGTTGCCTGTTGGAGAAGGGCTGGCGCAGGTGGAACGCGAGAGGAAAGATACAGTAGGCCTACAGTCCTCTAGTCAGATCACGTTGGACTTTGAGGGAAATTCTCTCACAGAAAGCCAGACCACACCTAGTCACGGGGACAGAGACAGAGTATCACTAGCTGAGACAGAATCTACAATGCTCAGGGAAAGGAGGGACTCGGGAGTAGGTGCTTCGCTCACCAGACCTAATCGGTAAGACTTGAACTGTATAAAAAGCACTGAAATATTTGAAATTACACGTGTAAGTCTTCTATGAACAAAAAGAAAAAATATTTTTTTCCTTTGCTGTTTCTTATATGACATTAGGTTACGATGGCCCAGCTTTCAAATATCGAATCGTCTAAGTCACTCAGTGGCATCCCTGCAGATTACCAACCAGTCAGCAGGCCAGCTGAGTTTGCTGCAGAAGTTTTCTCTGCTTCGCCTTACTGCAATCATGGAGAAATACTCCATGTCCAACAAACATGGCTGGACTTGGTAAGTCTCATTTTAACTGCCATGATCCACTTTTGGTGTGATTCATAAATAATTACATATTATCTTTATTACTAAGGCACGTATTTGTGTATGTGTGTGTTCAATATGGTTTCATTAAGCCTTAATGAATTACTGTAACCAGATTCCCTTTCGGCCTACATGCTGGTAATACTATTTCATGTTGAGTAAATGTCTATATTCTGTATATTTTGTCTTGTATTGCTACAGCATAGTCTCTTTAGCAAGTAGAGGAAGGTGTCAAATATGTTGATGTGTCTCCCAGGTCTGTGCCAAAGTTTATGAAGAGAATGAAGGTACCAGACTATAAGGATAAGAATGTGTTCGGGGTGCCTCTCATTGTACACGTGCAGCGTTCTGGACAACCGTTGCCCCTCGGTCTGCAGCAGGCCCTGCGGTACCTGAGGAGCCAGTGTCTTGACCAGGTCAGCCACAGTACACATACTCTCAGGTTGCACAAACCCTGCATGTGATGTAACAGATAGTTGGGGTTATCTATAAATGTGTATATGATATGGTTTATATAATATGGTTTAAGGTTTCAATGCACAATGACTGATGCAGGTTGTAGGTAGATACAATAGCAGTATAATAATACAGTGAGCGGAGCTGCTGTCAGGTTAAGTTAACATTAACACTTCTGTTTTGCTTCCAGGTGGGTCTCTTTCGTAAGTCAGGGGTGAAGTCTCGAATTCAATCTCTTAGGCAGATAAATGAGAGTTCTCCAGACAATGTTAACTATGAGGATCAGTCTGCCTATGATGTGGCTGACATGGTGAAGCAGTTCTTCAGGGATCTACCTGAGCCTCTGCTCACCAGCAAGCTTGGAGAGACCTTCCTCCATATCTACCAATGTAAGCACATACATCTCCCTTTACTTGTCTTTAGTCCCATGGCTGTGTTAATATGCAATTTCAAATCTAGGTAACAACCTTTGCCAGTTAGATTGTTTTTCTCTCTTCTATCACTGCATCTTTAAAGCAGAAATAATAGATAATGAATTCTCTCAAATGTGTAGATGTGCCAAAGGACCAAAGGTTGCAAGCTGTCCAGGCAGCCATCATGTTGATGTCAGATGAAAACCGGGAAGTGCTGCAGACACTGCTCTGTTTCCTCAGTGATGTCACTTCCTCTGTGGAGGAGAACCAGATGACACCCATGAACATTGCTGTGTGCCTGGCCCCCTCCCTCTTTCATCTCAACATACTCAAGAAAGACAATCTCTCACCAAGGTGAATTTTTCATCTTACCTAAAAAACAACAGAAAAAGACATGCATGTATTCTATTACTTCCTGTGTGATTTTCTTCCCAGATGACTCAAAGATCCACAGAAAATGGGTTACAGAGTTAGCTTAGCCCCACAGTGGTGCAGCAGATTACTCTCTTTCTGGGTCAGTTTTAAAAGGACAAGGCACTCTTTTAAAAGCTTAATGTTTTATGAGACCATGCTGTGTACAAACAAAGCAAAGCTCTCTAATTTACCATGCTGAAATTGTTTCTAAGGGGATCAAAGGGGTTTCCTGCAGAGTGGAGGAAGGGTTTATACACTGCGTTCCATGGGGACGTTGACCTGGGGACTGGGGCTGGCCTAAAAAGTTTTCTCTCCCTATAATCCCTAGGGCCATGCAGAAGAAGTATGCCACTGGTAGACCAGACCAGAAGGATCTGAATGAAAACTTAGCAGCAACACAGGGCCTCGCTCATATGATCATAGAGTGCAACCGTCTCTTTGAGGTACAAGAACATGTTGTTGAGTTAATGGAAGAATTTCAAGCCTAGATGCAATATCCACAGGCCTCCTACTGTTTATATTTGCTGTGAGTCTTACCTCATGCTTTTATACACCCATTAGATCCCTCATGAGATGGTTACTCAGTCGCGTAATTCATACGTGGAGGCTGACTTGCATGCACCAACAATTGACGAGCTGTGCAAGCAGCTGGAAGATGATGATGGAATGTACCAAACTCGTATGGAGGAGAGACTTCAGAACCTGCTCAAAGAGGCCCGGGAAAAGTCAAAATACTGGGTGTCCTGCAGCAGCTCTGATAACACAGAGCTCTATTTTAAGAAGGTTGGTGCTCTTTCTTTGACTGTGGAGTTAATTTGTTATTGTTTCATATAAAATAGTTCATCAAAATAAATCCAGTGGTACTTAATAGCTCCAAATCATGAGGTAACAACAGGAAATCAATAATGCAAAAATAACAGGCAATGCTTGATATCACAAGCAAGCACCTTGCTTTCAGATGCACAAGTTAACATCATGGTTTTTGTGTCATCCAGGTGGGAGATGGGAACCCTTTGAGACGCTGGCGAGTGTCTGTGGAGGTGGAAGCGCCACCATCTGTAGTGTTGAATCGTGTGCTGCGTGAACGCCACCTGTGGGATGTGGACCTGCTGCAGTGGAAAGTGTGTGAGACACTGGACAAACACACAGAGGTGTTTCAGTATGTCCTTAATCGCATGCCACCTCATCCGAGCAGGGATTTTGTAGTTCTCAGGTGAGTACTGATAAAAAGAAAACACTTAACAACATACTCTTCTTTGTTTGAAAGTAGTCATAATTTATTTTCTTTAAGGGTACATACTCAATCTCTTTGTTTATTTAAGGTCATGGAGGACAGACTTGCCCAAAGGCACCTGCTCCCTGGTTTCTGTGTCTATAGAGCATGAGGATTGTCCTCCTATTGGAGGGGTACGAGCTATAGTCCTGGAATCCAACTATCTGCTAGAACCCTGTGGCTCAGGAAAGTCCAGACTAACTCACGTCTGCAGAGTGGACTTGAAGTAAGTCCCACAAGCATCTTATTAAAATATTTTCTCAATAAGATATGTAACTGAAGCTACTTGTACACTATAATATATTTAATACAATGTTTTGTTTTCAGGGGTAGGACTCCAGATTGGTACAACAAAGCCTTTGGTCACCTTTGTGCTGCAGAAGCTGCCCGGATCCGCAACTCCTTTCAGCCCATTATAACAGATGGCCCAGAGACCAAAATCTAAAACTCTTTGCCAGTTGTGTCTGCTCAGCCTTGAGCTCAAGATTGAGCCTTTGAGTCATTGCTAACAGGCAGATACTAGACAACACCCCAGAACTAAAGCACAGTTTATCCAGTTTCTTTTTCCACAGCAGAAATGCTCTGAAAATAATTTTGAGCTCTTCTGTACTTGCACAATGACAAAAGAGGAGATCTTATAGGTGCTGAGCATAATTACTCGATGGGAAATTAATCATCCTGCCAATATAGTATTAGCATTTTATTTACCTTGATGTTGCTAAACCTGAATATTATGATAATTATTATCTTTAATAATATGGTAGTACTGTTGCTTTAATCTACAATGTCTAAGACATTCAAGCTCTTAAACGCTTCTGGGAAGCATGTACATGTTATTCATTTCAGATTTAAAGCTATAATTATTATAATGTAGACTCAAGTGTCTGTATATATATGTGTGTGTGAATATACTGTACATGCAAACAAGGTGTATATATTATATATATGTGAAGGGATGAATAGTACATATGTTAATATCCTATATATTGATTCTTCACTGTGTCAACCTTCATGTAATACACATGGTACAGAATTGTAAGCTGGTTTTACTTTGCTTCCGTATTGCCATTTTGAAATGTGTGCAATCGTATTCAACTTTGACCTCCTATGGTTGTGAAAAGAATGACTTAAGGTTTGACTTGATCATACCTGCTTAATGGTACTGGATTGTGCAGCCAAGTACAAGAGACATCATTTTTTAATAAAACTATTAAAATGATAAAATGTTTGTATGCACTGGTTCTTAATCCTGCTTCTACATCAAAGGAGGAAAACAACTAGTATTAAACATTTTCAGCAACGCTTCTGCCAAACTGTTTACATCCCACAATCAGTTTTCTAGTCAGTTGTATGGACCTGTACTGACACAATTCTCCATGATCTGGGATGAGAGGGACCCCTACTGGCCATTTAAAAGAGACATGTGACTACAGGCACTCCAGATGGGATGATTCACTTAGAGGTCACCTCTCTTTGAATGCAAACATAACAATGGTTCAAAATGAAAAGCAAATGTAGGCTATAATGAATTTTTGTCAGGCCTTTCCTTTTATGGAAAGGGAAAAATGTGGGTTGAACACATAATCCTGATTGATTGTAATTTTTGTCCACTAGGTGGCTCTTTCTGATTAACAGATTATTAATCTGTACTGTGGCCACATTTGATTTTACTCTGGGACAATATTATTACTATAGTAATTGACAGTCTTAAGAGATGCCACACTAACTATAACCATTTTGTAAAGTATTAAAATAAATGTAGTTTGGTATCTATTCAGAATCTTACAGAGATAAAGTTGGAGGTCATGGCAGCTCAGACATGAGGAAAGTATATAAGAGGACCATTCACCAAAACCACAGCAGAATACAGTGAGATGCTGCTGTGGCAGAATTTACCGAAATGGCATTGCGTGTCATTCCAGTTGTTCCTTATATATGCTCTTAGTGTGTAAATGGCAAAGTCAAACCACCTCCATTGACCTCGATATCTATATTGACTATATAGCACTCTGATTTTTTTTTTTTTACAATAGCACAAAGACTGCAGTGAGATAAAAACATCCAATATCACAAGATGAAATGACATTTAATTTACTCATAGGTGAGCAGGCTAAATAATCAGATTGCCAAATGGTCTGCATTGCATTACGGCAAATTAAATCAAGCTTTAAAACTGAACAGTAGTATACATGATAGGTACAGCTATATTAAGTCTGACATTATTTCTACCTCCTTTGAAGCCATGCTGACACAGATCATCTTAATGAGGTCATGAAATGCAAGCTCAGCTTCTGGCTGTTAGACAGACGTTGGACAGGATTGTTGCCAAGCTGTCACTGTCAGTCTCTTTTATGTAACCACTGGAACCTGGTGGCTTTTTGTTTGTTTGTTATTTGTGATTACATACTGTATACATTTTTCCATTTGGTTTTGTTGGAGAAGTCACTCTCCTTGATCGTCTCATAAAATATTGAAGACAAAAGACGATAGTGTGGTGTGGTTGTAGTTTCATTTAAACCAGACTTAAATTATTTTTGAAAATGTAATCTGTTAGACCCAAAGGGCATAGAGATGGACGCTTTGACACCCTTCAGACTAAACTTGGCTAAATTAATATGCTCTGGTGATCTTGTTGCTGCAGAAAAGTTGAATTTCTGAATGGATTCCAGTTGTCTTTTAAAATGATCAAGCATAGCATTAATAGTGGTAGCAGGTGTACTACTATTAATAATGCATTCCATTTGTGTGTGCCAGCTCACTACTGGGACACCTAAATTAAGTGGTTAATGGCTAATGTTATTAGGAACACCTGTGCTTTCCTGCCTTCAGTTAACTATGAAAATTTCTCATTTAACGATTTTTTTCAAACTTTTTGGTGTTTTTTCAAAAGATTTTCAATTTGTATAATTTTTACTATATTTTTTCATTTAGTCAGGAAACTTAAGTCAGGTAACTTCCGGCTAACATCTTCGTTTCAGGGTTAGGAATCAAGCTAAATTCTTGTGCAGCAGCTAAATTAGTATCGTTTCCGTTTTAGTAACTCCCGTCGGTAAAATCTAACAGCAGTAAACTGACCGACAGACAAACTTTATAAAATGGATGTGTATGGCAATATAAACCCACTGTTTATATTTTTGTCTTTAAAAAGTGGCCATGTTATGCTCCAGAAAGCACCCTCGGACTTCCATGCTCCTACCTGCCCGGTGGATATCACGGGGAAGCGACAAGCTAGCGGTCAGTCCCCGGCTCTCCAGCTTCATCATTCCAGCCAGCGCAGGCGTGGTGAGTGGAACCACAGGCAGGGGGCGGCAACATGGCGGTGACAGCAGCACAGATCCGGAGACGCGCATTCAAGAGAGTGGCACACATACACATCTTCGTGTACACAGCGCAGGTCAGTCTGCCCGGTTAACCGGCTGTCACCGACAACACACCGGACTCCCTCACCGGAACTCTCTGGAGTGGATTTTACTGACAGAGTGGTTTCTTGTTTGTGTTTTGTTTTTGTTTTTCGGGGCTTCGCGAGTGTTCTCTTTCATTTCTTTTTGATGCTCCAGAGCAGTGATTGAATTTATTACAAGGGGAAGGCGTATAACTAGCCTCTGAAGCCACCCAGTTGGGGTGGAAATGACAAGCGAGAGATCAGTGACAATGCCGGGCTCGGTGTCGCTCTCGGACCGACAACCTCCTCCAGGTCACAGGCAACACGCGGCTGCAGTCTCCGCTGGCGCCGGTGAAACAATGATGATGTCCGGCGCAGGTTCAGTGGTCCTCCCGACTGGGGTTATCAATCCATCTGTTCCAATCCGGAATATCAACATGAAATTTGCTGTTCTCGTCGGACTAATCCAGGTCGGAGAGGTTAGCAACCGGGATATTGTTGAAACGGTGCTGAATTTGGTAAGTCAACGTTTTTCCCTCCTATTACTCAATGACTGGACGTTTTTGCTTAATCCTAAATGCGGAATGGTATTCAGTGGCAACAATAACTAAATATAATGTTGACATGTAACAAAACAATGTTTTTTTATTTATTTATTAACATCGATAGTGTGCAAATGATTATTGAATGATTTGCAGTACTAATATGAGTATAAGTGCCCCGGGATATGTGCGAGTAAACATTCAAAAGTCACGCATGCACACAGACGAGGTGGGTTTGGGGATGAGGGGAGACTAACACAAAGCCAGTTGTCAAGTTTTCAAGATCAACAAAGTCCCAACTTCACTGTGTGCTCGTAAATCAAGCAGACCGCTATGGATGATGTCAGTGAAGGTAAAGTGCACACCTGCTGGGATTAAAGTGTAATGTGAACATCTTCATAGTCTGCTGCTGCGCAATTTATTTCAAATGGCACTGATGTTGATAGAGTGATGTAGGTGAACAGAGACAGTGGGCATCGGCTGGTGTGTGTGTGTGTGTGTGTGTGTGTATGTGTGTATATGGGGGGGGGTCCACATAACATGCCAGGGACTATGGCCAGTGCAGCTCTCCAGCACCTAAAGAGGATGAATATTCCAGGGTTAGGAAATGAAACCAGTTTCCTCTGTTGGTACAATGTAACATGATATGAAGCCCACAGAGTTGCTTTGACCATCTGCAGGAGTACTACAGCAGAGCCTGTTTGCAGTTGTTGGCCTCTCCTTGTTAGCACACTAGAGATTAATTACGACCTGTTCTGGCACAAGAGAAATCCACTTTGTGGAGCAGGACAAATTGTAGCCCATGGCATGTTCAGACATGAGAGTAGTACTGGAATGGCTGGAGTCTCTGACACCTTGCCCCGTCACACTTTGCTGTGCTATTTTCACAGGAAATGTGTTCAGGGATTAACACGCTGTGGTCAACACTGATCTTCTAGACAAGAGATTGCACATTTATTTTCACCAGACACTGATCTTATTTTAGTCGTTTCTCCATTTTGACGTATTCTGTTGACTTATTGAATGCAGAGCTTGAATGTCACATCTGCCTTTTACTCCTCTGCATGTTTTGTTGCAAAGTAAAGCGTCTGCTTTATCCAAACATTTCTCAGTCACATATAGGTCCCGAACTTTTGAATGACAGATTTAATTAACAGAGATTAGTACTGCTTTGCTGTGGTTAGCTATTTTGGATATCAGGCATGATTCTACTTGACTTGTTTGCAAAATAAATACAACCTCCAATCCATCCAATTTATGTGCATACAAATGGACCATGTATAATGCAGCCATCTTGGTACCAGATGACACAGTAAGTGTTATTATATCTGCCTCTTCATCTAAATTACATCACAGAATATGTGCATGAATAATACTAGCCAGCGAACAGGGTGGAGAAAGATTCCTGTCTGTAAGATGCCATGACCACAGGAAGTTTTATGTGTGAAAGTTCAGGTTGTTTTTGAAATGTCTGTAGATCCTGAAGGATCCTTAACTGTTTCTCATGGGATCCAATTTGTGGAGTAATGAAATAATAATGTTTTTCTCCATCTCCATTGAGCGTCTTGGGAGAATTGTGTGCAGAGGATCCCAGTCTGAGCATCTACCATGTAAAGTATTGTTATTTTGTTAGTTAGCTGCAGATCGTGCAATTTCATCTGCAAGATGGATACATTTGATGATAAAAACGTATACGATATTACTGCTTCTATCTCAGAATGAAAGCCTACATGGAAATCTATAGATGGGACATCAAACGTGATAAGACTTAGAAATGGGCACCACTCAAAGGTAAATCTTAACTGAATTAGACACAAAACACCTTCAGAAGGTGAAGCATACATAAATACATAGTTCAAACTGAACTATCTTTTCTCATCAGAATGACATTAATAAATTACTTCACTGCATTATTCCTGTTTAGAGTCATGGGGATCAGGAGCCTTTCCAAAGATATTACAAGCAGAAGTCAAACCACTGTGGACAGTGTGTCTGTAGTTTACATACAGGCATATAACAAGATTTTCTGAATCATAGTGTGGTAGAAAAATAGTCAGCAACAGTAGACATAGTTGTGTACAAATATGAAAGTATGTATGACAACCTAGTCGTACAACTTTCCTTATTAGATTATTGGATAAAATTGTTGTAACTAAGGTGTGAAAATGAAAATAAACTTGTTTTTGTGTGTTTTCAAGTGAGAACCATCAGCAGCTGTTTTTCAGCTGCACATAAGGCTAAGGATGCTCTCATGCTCTGATCATAAATATAGGTCAACTAATCAGATTTGGTTTAAACAAGACAATATTGCTTGTTATCTCCTGACCATGACGTTGGAAACAAAGTGGCTTTGTCTCATAATCAGATGTGCAATTTAAAGTAGTCAACCCCTTTGGGACCTGTCAGCTGACTCGCTGCTTTTTCTAAGATGAGAAAATAGGAGTGGGTAGTTGTGCTTTGCTAATTGTCACTTATATATGAATCATTCAATAAAACGTCACATTACTCATTAGCAGGTCAAGTATGGTCCGATGGATAATGGAGATTGGTGTGAAAAGAACATAGTGTGACCTAATGAAATTTGTTTTCCCTGCACATCTTGATCTTGACATTTGGGAGTAACATAGTTCTCATGTGCTGTCAACACCTGGTTAATATTAACACAAAAGCATGAAATACACAGTAGGCACCTTGACTGTCATGTTATCATCAAGCTTATTTCAGCTTCCTTAAAGGGATTGTCTGACAAAATTCTATAATTTTGGTATTAAACACTAAAGACATAAAGAACAGGAGCTGTGGTCAACTTGAAATTTTTTACCAGTTGTCTGGAGTCCAGTGGTTGGTAGTGTAGTGTTTTCATGGCGGGAGGAAAAAGTATAAAAACACTCATAGAAACTTGTTAAATCACTCCTGCAACATAATCCAGGAATTCTATCCATTTGTTTGCTCACATGTTCATATTTTACCTAATATGTGACAATACGGCAGAATACAGTTTCTGTTTGTAGCTCCTGCAGTTAGCTGTTTGTTTGTAGCTTGCAACTACATTTGCTTGTGTTTGTCTCAAGGGACTGTGTACAAAAAGATATAAACAGGTACAGTGTTCAGTATTTGACAGATTTTGATGAAAATACAAATTTTGATACTGCTGAATGTGTTAAACATTCGGTTTTTAAAAAAGCAGGGGAGCACAGAACTGTCAACATGGTATTTTCCCCTTACCCTTACTCCTTTTGTTAAATATACGATCACCAATAGTTGCCAAATCAATAATTTTCATAAGCTTAATGGCATTGCACATGCTACTACAATTATCCTTCTATGAAAGGAGCAATGATGCACATTGGACTATGATTACTAATCACTGATTCTTGATATCTCTGATTACAAGATGCTTTTGAGGGCAACTGAATCAGGCGAATGAAGAAAGGAAAAGCTGTAAGGTGAAAAACGTCTTTATATGAGACCTATTGTATCGAAAGCCATATTAGTCAGGAAGTTGGCCCTTTGTATAAGGGGGATGTGACTGGAGAGGTGGCACACCTGAACCACATGATATATCATACCACCATACTTGGTGTCAGCAGAATGCACTGGAGCTTAACTGATTATCTGCTCCAAACAAGGGTTAATGCTCAACCTGAAATCATGTTTATATATTACTAAATAGTTTTCCTAATCACGTTGTGGTGTCAAACATTATCCCTGCTTGGATTTGTTCAGAGGCAACTTTTTTTTTGAGTCAGTGAGCTACTATGTACCACACCAGAGTGGCAGGAAGATGGTTGTGGTGGGTGATATGCACCGTGAGTCATTTTTGGTTACGGTTAGGGATTGTGGAATCAGTCCTATGTTAATAAATACATTGTGTCATGTGTTTTAAGTCATTGTAGACTTTTTCCGTGTTAAATCAAGACCAGTGACTAAACATATTCAAAGTTTTAAAAAGGCTGTTGTATTGCAAGACTGGATAATTTGTCAGAAAACAAATAAAATCGGTTTTCAGTTAACATATCACTGAAACATTCGGTATCGGCATGTTTGAGACTTGCCAGATGTGTGTGTGGATTAGGTTTTCGAGAAATGTATGCAACATTTATTTGTTCTAGTAAATAGTTACAGCTTACAAGCCAGCACATTTTACAAGTAGTCTATTAATCTCACATTGAAAATGTTCTGTTGTACAAAATCACTGCATGCTTTGGTAAACTGAACAGTAAATATAAGAGCAAGCTGGGGGGGCCAGTAAATGAATCAGACGGCCAGTTTGAGTTTCTTTGGGAACAAAGGTTGAGTGATTAAAAATGCTCTGCAGAGGAACTGCACATCCTCTGTCCTCCAGATTCCAGAAGCAAAATTCTGGTAGGCGCTATAGGATGCTACGAAGAATGTTCATTTATTAAGAGGTCATTGTAATCTTCTCTCTGTATTTGCTTTTTTTTAATTACACTTGTGTATATTCAGTTAGTTTAGAGATGGTGCAATAGCTCGCTGTCAGCTCAAAGCTAATCTGAGTCACCTGAGGAGTTTCAGTTGTTTACTTGTGGATATTCTGCCCAGAGTCCAAAAGACATGCATTTAGCTGGACTGAGGGCTCTAAATTTGTATGTAACAGTGAGAGTGAGGGACTCTGTGTGAGTTAGTCCCAATGATGCACTGTCGATCTGTTCAGAGAGTCTTTGTCCTCTGCCAACTGAATTCTAGGATAAGCACCAACCCCCTGTAAGTAAAAATAAGCCAACTAATAATTAAAGAATGTATATTCTATATACTATATAGGTATATAGTTGCATCCACTGCAGTCTTTTTCAAATTCATTATGGGGACTGAGGAAAGTTTTCCTTGACTGCTTTTGATTGATACGCCATGCATGTAAGGCTCAGCTGCAGCAGCCCCACACTCCCAGGTGGGTGAGGTATGTTATGTTTATTGATTTTTTCTGTCATGTTACCCCCCCCCCCCCTCAGTCCCTGTCACCCACAATATCTTTTGTTTTTAATTATTGCGAGGAGCTCAAGCTGTGATGTCAGTGTAGCATAAACTGATGACTAATATAAACTACATTTCTTAACTATTACTGCATAAGGATCATAATGCAACAGCCTTTTACAAAATTAAATTATCTTTATTAGTCCCTCCCTGAATTCCAACTAACAGAAAAAACAATTACATACATGAAATCAAATGTAAATGTCGACTATATTTCCGTTATTTCCCGTTATCATTTGTAATGATTATTGAAAGCCCGGCCAAGAGGTTTCCTCTGGCTATGGGACTGTGCCCATTCCATTTAAGTGATTGGAAGAACTGCTCAGAAAGCATCAGTTTGGCACATCACCAAACAGTGTTGCACTGTAAACATTAACAGGTTAATTGAATAAGAACAGAACATCATTGCCCCACATGGCCCTAAACAGTTTGTTTGTGTGGCAGAGTAATTGAATGTGTTAAACACCCACATGCTACAGCTCTGTGCCACCTTTATTAAAACTAATTAAAGGGGGAATGTCATTAATCTTTCATACAGGTAGCCTGAAATATGAAAGCTTTAATTAAGATAATGTGTTATTAGACAGTTTGTGGAGTCCTGCCTTCAAGGTTGATAATTGCAAAGGAATTCAATGAAGTAGAAAAGGGAGCTTAAGGTCTACTTTTTAACGTGGAGACATTATCTAACTTTTGTGTATTAGATAAGCATACACACAGCTGTATTAAGATGTTTTCTACAGTAATGTTCAGCATTCTTTCCATGTATTTTTTATATGTAATGGGAGATTTGTAGAGTCATATGAAATGCACCCCCCAGTTCAATGGCGTAACTCATACATCATGTTTTATACTTGCCATCTGACAAAGTGAGAAATGGCCATGTAAGATATTTTTGCCAGCTGTGATACTGTAACATTCATCTTCAGGTGTTGCAGGTTGGTTGTTTGTCACATTACATCTATTTTGTTTAGTTTATAGATGATAATTAAGACTGAACCATCTTAGATTTTAAAACAGGGTGTCAGAGTCACTAAATTTGTATTTTATTGCTTATTCACAGAAAATTCTAAATAAGAAACAAGACCCAGAAATAGGTAGCAAGTAAAGTATTCAACAGCAACGTTGCATGTAAGAAAATCCTAAGAAAATATTGCTCATTAATCTTTGGAATAATATGTAGCCTCTCTCCTTTGGTGTGGGTGAACAGTATGTGGGGTAATAAATGGTCTGAGGAGTTCTGGTAAATAGGGAGGTGCTAATCCATGAAGAGGATGATGGGTAATAAGTAGCAGTTTGTAGTCTGACCTTGATAAAACATGATTCCAGTGGAGTGAGGACACAAGTAAGAATTCTAGTGGCTGAATTTTGGACTAATTTCTTTAAATCTTCAGAGTGGAAGACCAAAGAAGAGCATGTTACAATAGTCCAGTCTAGATGAGATGAATGCATGAATTTTAATTTCTGCATATGACTGTGCTAAAACAGGACATGGGCAAACTTGGGCAATGTGACGGAGGTGGAAGAAAGCTGCTTTAACGATGATGTTGTTGATGTGCTTCAATGTGAGTCAAAGCTGACACACAGATTTGTAACAGATTCCAACCATTTGGAATAATAATACTGCTAATCCAGGCTGAGTGGCATTTTGCTAATATGATCATAAATGATAAACAATAATAGGTGTTTTCTGCTTGGATTGTTGGATGCATCTGGAAAACTGATATGACGACAGTATGTTTTTGCAGAGGAATCGGTCTTTTTCCACTCACGGTTGCTCCAGTATTCAAAGATTTGACATGGATTTATTGTCATTCTTGTTAAGAAGTAAAAATAGCACTTTTTCCCAAACTCCCCGTTTTTAAGATTCTCTAGATAACTAATGAAAATGGTCTCAGGTGCAGCCTCATCCAAACTTTTAGAGCCCATCAGATGTGGCCTCTTAAATAATCTTGTCGAACCCTGCTTGTCATCCCAAGGTCTACATTAAAAACTGAAAAAAAACCCGGTGATGTGCTTTTGCTGTCAGGGTCCCCATTCTATAGAATGGCCTTCTGGATGAAATTTGGCCTGTCTGTCTTTGTTTAAATTATAAATTATGTATTGAAATATGTGCATTTTACTGTGTGTTGTCTTCTTATGTTTTGTTTAAGTTTGCTGTTCGATACCTTCTCTTTCTAGTTACACCCTGTTAGTTCTGTGGTAAAATGCAGATTTTTGTGTTTTCTTCACTCTTTTTATCCAGAGATTTCAACGGTTATAAACCAGCAGGTATCCTTCACTTTCTTTCTGTTTATACAGTGTGGTCTAAAATCTGGTAGAAGTGCAAGAGTTTGGGATCTCTTTATATCAGTCACAAATAAATGTTTTCATTTAGATGCGCTGTGAAGGTTGTTTTCGTTCTCCAGAAGCCATCAAAAATTCATGTTGTCCCACATTGAAAGAGTATGAGATGTTTTGTCTTTATAGCAACTGAAAACAGTGTTTATTGGGTGTGGTGAAACATGTTATTGCATAGAGAATTAATTGAAAATAGAATCAAAGCTGCCCTAAATTAATTAACTTTTTGTTTCATGGTGTTAAATCTAAGTCAGTTAAACCATACAAGAGCAAAACCTTTATGTTCACCAGCTGCCTTCCATCCTTCGTTACTTTAGTCTGCAGCTCACTTGGCTTTCTGGGGACAATCTGTATATTTGGAAATGCAAAATAGATGAAAGCCAAGGATTGAGTGTGTCCTGAGCTGCTTTCTGTTATGGTTGGCCTTCACTGAAAACATCCCTTTGCTGCTGTTTAGTCAATTGCACACTTTGATCAACCTTGGATCAATATCACCTCTGTGCACTGGTACAGCTTTGCAAATGTCACATTTCATGCTTGCATGTTTGTATGTATGGCATTACCATTAGACATTCTATATAATTGATTTACAGTTTATTTTCCTTTAGGGCATGTTCCAAACCAAATACACAAAAACGTTTGCAGTGACATGAAGAATGCTTCTGACATTTGGATCTGGGTTTTTTGATTTGTTAGACAACTGACCAAACAATTCTAAAAGAAATGTCTTTGTTATTGACCTGAAACTATTGATCTGTATATTTTTTTATTCCATCCCCTAGCTCTTCTTATGTTCTGCTGAAATGTCCTTGAACATGAGTCTACTACAGGTCCGGCTCCTCTGTAGCTGTGTGCTACTGTGAAAGAATATTTATCTATGTGGACCAATTAAGTATCACATAAATGCTGATGGTGTACCTGAGATAGTACCCCTAAATCCTACTTGCTCTCTATGATAAGAGAATTAACTCTTCAACATAAAGGAATAACAGTGTTCACCTTTATGAATTCTTTACTAAGCCTTTCATATTTTTCAGTTTGAACCTCCATACGTCGCAGCAGCCTACAATATGCTAAAATGTGCTTCCTCAGTAAAGTTTATTTTCTACTAAGCCATCCAATTTGTGCCAAGAGCAGTTCCCCCCTGATCTACTTCATGATAATCTTCTTAGTATTTGAGGGAAAATTGAAATTCTGATTCTGTGCAATTTAGTTTGTTTAAAAGTGATTTACCTGAACGGTGGATTGATTCAGGGAGCATGCTGATATGCATTTTCTTGTCCTCAACCAAGGACACAGTGAAGGTATGCATTTTTAACATTTTTGGGATTCTGCTATGTCTGCAAGTGTAACCCTTTTTTCAGCTTCTTTTGGTCTCTGATATCTTAAGTACAGTTGCATTCTAATTTTTCTCATTTTAAAGAGCTCTCTGCAGGTTCTTTAAATGTTGTTCATAAATCTTCATTTTATGACTTTGCTACCGCAAATACTGTCTCACACTGAACATGTGCATAAATGTGCTTAAGTTCACGAGTGTATATATGATCTATGATCTATGTTCTATGCGTGCATGTGCATTGTGACATTGTTGGCAAGTGTGTTGTGTGATGCAGCAGCTTGGAGCCCAAGGCAAATTTCCTTGCAGGACAATATCTTATCTTTTTATCATACACAGTGGAACAACAATATTTGTTGACGAGGTTACCCTCATCCTCACTACTACTTATTGGACTTCTACTGTACTCCTACTTGGCAAATCTTAAACACTTAATTTACTACTGTAAATTGTTTCCACTGTACATGGTTCACTGTATGCAATGTTGCTCTCCGTTTCTAACAACATCAGCAAAAGGGAAATACTTTTGGGTATAGATCCTTTGTAGCTTGAATGATAACCAACAGCCAGTGCCTTTAAGGAAATGCTAAAGAGAGAGGCCAAATGTCTGTGCAAATGCAATGCATCTGTTTTCTCGTTGTTCTCCCCTCGGCCTTACTCTTCTCTTGCTATGCTCATCTCTCTTACTCGCTCATGCAGCGTTACCCCAGAGAGATGCTGATGGTACATTATTTGGCTGCTGCCTACATTTGTGTCAGGGTACATTGTGGGATGCATCTCCCAGCTCACTGGTGTAATGTTTATCAGGGGCACAAGTGACTTCTGGTTGTGGGGATTCTGTAGCAGTGGCTGATTCTGTCTTTCCAGACTTTTTCTTGATACAAATGTGTTGCTGTATATGATTTAGAAAAGTGTGCAAAATCCTGTTGAGAGAGTCAACAATGAAATGGAGTGAGATAGCAGAAAGCTTGATACATTCTTCCCAAAACCCTTTCCTTCTTCTTTTTTGCTTGCTACTTACACTTCAAACATAGTGTGATCACAATACATACATGCAACCAAACCTATTAGACTGAGCTGTTGTTTGTGTTTTTGACCTTTTTGTCTACTCACAAAAGCACATTAAGCTCAACATGTACAGTGTGTAGTTTATTTTACTGCAGCTTTCTTTTGAACAATTATATTTATTTAGTTATGTATTTAACTAGATAAAGTACTATGTAGAGTTCATTTTATTTTGTTCTTGACTGAGCTACTTACAAGTATTTTCAAAAGTCAGATTATTTTTCTGTTACATTGAGATGACATTCCATTGATGCTTGATCCACTTTGACATCACTCTTCTTCCACCAACCTCTGCAGGGTATATTACAGAAAAGTCTGTTCATAACCAGCGTACATGCTGGAGTGATTTATATGTATATATGAATAACTTCCATCTGCTTTCACTCACTGGATCTAGATATTTTAATACATATTTTTGAATGCCATTTGTAAACATTATACCTTACAAGCAAAAGCTGCTGTCTGAACAACAAGATCTTAACCCACTTTGAGCTAACACATTGTTAACATTACTTAGCAATGGTCAAGTACTGAGCTGTTGTTAATCAGACCTGTTTACAACCATGGACAAGTGTCTAGGATCAGCAGCAGCAGCCACAATGTGAGTGCTCAGGCTTAGTCACGGGTGGAGCTGGTTTTGGCAGTAAACCAAATCCCAGCCTGGGTGTTAATGCGTTGTCTCCCCCCATAGGGACAAAGCCCTGCGCGTACATGCCCATTTCTATGGAGATGAGCTGCATCTCTGATCAGGCAAACATGCAGCAAGGTGACAGCTAGTTACTGTAGCATCACAGTGCAGATGAAACAAAAGCAAAGACTACTTGATAACTAGGTAGTGAAGGTGCAAAAAAAAAATCTGTTGCCCTGTTCCTGACTTTCATTATGTGATACAGTCGTGCTTGGATCTTTCTTTGTCTTTGTCTAATTTGTATCTATCGGGAATAAAGCCAGTAAACTTTATGTGCTGAAATGTAAAAAAATAGTCTGGTTTATATTAGATGTGGTCTAGCTTGAAAATGAACTTGTGTTGACACTAAACAAATGAATGTGAACGCAGTCAGCGGTGTAATTGGATGTTAGGGTGTGAGTGATTTGATGTTTGAATTGTCTCTGTGTCGAGAAGTCATGAAACCTAACACGTGGATTTAGGTGGATAACAAGTAAAACAAACCCACGGTATTTGCTTTTAATAGCAAAAGTAATATCACTTTGGCACCAGTTGACCTCGTCCTTTGCACCTCTTTTTTGCAAATTGGAAAAAGTGAATTATTCAAATTTATTGAAGTCATGATGAGAATAAAATCATGTCATTTTCTCGGCTTCCTTATTCTTTTGTAACCAGGTTGTGATTGAAAAACGGTGTGGATAAAAAAGTCAGAATACAAAAATGTGCACATATTTTGTGATATAAGGGGAAAAACATGTTTGAAGGGAATTGGTTTGTCAGTCATTGAAGTCATGGAAGCATCCATGAACTTAGACTCATGTTGTTATATATTTTCCTCAGGCAGTGAATGAAAGAATAAAGCTGCCTGTATCTTGAGATATAACAAAACGTATTGCTCTGAGTGCTGTGCATCAACAAATGCAGGTACTTCAAGACATGTTCTCTGTCATACAACAGTAGCTTCCCAATAAGAAGGTGATCTTTCTACAAGCAGTTTCTCTTTCCATCTCTGCTAGTGACAGAACACATACAACTGAGAGTAACCCACTTTAGTGGTGTAGCATAAGGCATCTGAGGTCCGTATTACAGGAAGTGACAGATTTATAATTCTCTCTTGCACATGAGCCACTAGGCAGTTAATGATGTGTGCTGTGAATACAGATTTGTACATTACGCCTGACAAGGCTGGCGTTGTTGATGGGATGGTTCTGTTTCGAATATGTTATGTTTTCATTTACACTTCATTCCCTTTGGTCTTGAAGTGCTGCAGCGCTGTAGCCTGCAGTGTGTTGCCATAAGACAACTGGAGCCAGGGTGCTGTGTTCATCCTGCACTCCTGTAATCCAGAGGCTTTACTTTTGATAAAGGTTAGTATAATCAATCTTCTAGATGTTTATATTTATTGCTCCAGTACAGCTGGGATGTTTCCATTTCCTGCTGATATTGAAGCATGAAGGACTCTGTGTGAGCTAGATCACACACACTGATTTAATGTAGCTGAAGTAAAGGGGAAATAACCGAGGGCTTAGTGAGAGTTAGGGTTTTGGATTACAATTAATACTAAGGGATCAGCGTAATGAACAAAGACGCCATCCATTTTTATGGCTCATTATCCTCCTTGCCACATTCTAACTGGATCTTTTTATAATTACAGTACATAGTCACTTGGACATATTTTTTCCGCTGTCTGCTTTTATTTTTTTATTTTTTTTGCATCCTTTTCAATGCATTAACTTTTATAAGCATTTGATGGACTCACCAGTTTGCTATTGAATCTTTAGGCATGTCGGTAATAAAACATCAATGGTGCCTAACTTCTTCTGATTCAAATGTCATTTAATGTCACGTTTCCTCAGCACAAGTGGTGCTCATACATATATTCATGTCATTCACTTCCCTTGTTTAATTACATGAATTGGAAATGGTAGCTTGGCTTCTTTTATAGCTATAGTCAGTCAATTCAGATTATTAGTTGCAAGCACATCAGTGTTTCTCATCAATTGTTGGGGAACGTAGACGTGTTAATGATTTATGGTGCTCTATGGATGGATTCTTTGTTGATATTAAGTTGATTTGAATAGGGAACCAGTGTCCTGTGGCAACTGTTGTAACCAATTTTACTACCTGTTTACACTCTCTTCATCAATAAAACATATTAGATAAAAATCATTATGGATAATGTGCAGTTTAGATTCAATTTCAGATTTATTTTTGACATTTCAATACCTAGTCTACAGATGCTGCTTAACACAATAGAACAACAGTGGGTAAATTTAACTGCTCCATGCTGCACTGCATCTCTTTTGTAGCTTTGGGTATACAATTAAGTCTCTGTATGTTGTACGCATGGGCATATTGAAACCCAAATCCAAGCAGAGACTAGATGCTAAATGTGTGTCTCTAGCTAATGTTATTAGCTGTGAGAGTTGGACTGCTTTGAAAGGAACATCTGCCTGGAGAGCCTCACTGTTGCTCCAGAGTCTCAAGCAGAGAAGGATTACTGCCGTGGCATTTGGTTGAAGATGATTCAGCATGGAATTAGATGGCTTATATGGATCACAGCTTGGGACAGTGTGGCAGTCTTACTGTTCTTCCTACTATGAATACAGGGCATTGGGAGTGGTGAAAGGTTGTGGAGATTGCTGAATCCCAGCATCATGCTTTTGACTGATAAGACATGCTTTGATTAATGTTTGAGTAGTTTATCTCATATTCCGTGGCTTTGGGCAGAAAAATCCCCACTCTGGACTCGGCTTATATTTTCCTGTTTCTATAAATTGTGTTGACCATATTTTATTTCTCAGCAGAATGGTCATACAGTTTGTGGCTTTTCAATCCTGCTGGCTGTTTTCTTGATTTTTATCTGTCCACAGTATCCGTATCCTGCCTGTCAGTCCCATTTCTCCCCTCAAGCGTTACGCTGGCATATACACACAGTATAGCAGAAAGAAAACACGAGAAAAAGTCAAAGTAAACTACACAAAGAACAACCAACAGTAAACAATGGGAGGTACTGATTGTTAATAAATTGATTCATGTTCTACTAATTACATTCCACAATAGCAGCGGTCTATATTTGTTGAACAAATGGAACCAGCTGGCTTGTAAGCATTACATAACTAGTAATTAGTGTCAACAGGTTTTTCTTCCTTACTGAAAATATCACATAATCCTGGACATGTTGGCCATCTGAAATGGCCCCAAAACACATTTCTAAGGCACTCTGGAGAGACATTTGGGCCCCTCAGCAACCTAGCTGGTGAAATATGTTATATATTATCTTTTTGTTGTCACCGACATTAGGTTTGTGTCTGGGAAATAACTTGACAATATAGACATAATGATCAGTGTGTCTCACTGCTATACAAAGAAAGTTACATTCTCATATTTATTGGTTTATTATATTAGATATGTTTATTACTGCACTTATTTACATTCAAATTGATACACCAAGCATGTCTCCCTCCATGAATGTGTGATATTTCAAGGGGACCAGGCCGCAGCCAGATGAGTAGTGCAGTTATGCCTCTTCAAGAGATGATGACAGTGCTCACAGAAGAGAGTGGCTTTGTCTCCCAGGTGTACGTTTTTGGAGGTGCAATAGTTTGTCCTGAAAAGCACACTGTCGTTGTTATCCTGCTGACAATCTTGTCTGCACACAGTTTTTAAATATGGGGCTGTAAGTTCCTGGAGAGAAGTTGGTATCATTGTAGTTTTATGAGCCCATGGATATGTTATCTCGAACCTGAAGTGGTACTGCTTGTTTTCACTCCTACGAGGGCTATAATTGCTTTCACCAGGTGTCCCAGGTCTAAATCAACACATACAGACTGGATGAATAGAACAAAAACCAACAATTCTGTTTGGCAATCACATGCACAGTGACAGATAAATAGAGCATTGTACTCAATCAAAACATAAGGCCCAGCTCTTTCTTCCCAGAATTCCTTCGTATGATGGTGCCAGTAGCAACACATTGTATTAGCACATTGTATGCTCTAATTGCAAGAGAATATGCATTTAACTCTTTTGGACTCAAATGGTGTTGCCTGGCTTTTATATATTTATATATATATATATATATATATATATATATAATATATATATAAAAAATTCCCCTCTCGCCCTTGCGGGCCGTCTATTCCTCTCTAAGCTCGGGTCCTCTACCAGAGGCCTGGGAGCTTGAGGGTCCTGCGCAGTATCTTAGCTGTTCCTAGTACTGCACTCTTCTGGACCTGAGATCTGAGATCTCAGATGTTGTTCCTGGAAGCTGGTCCTGTTACCACGGGGACCACTGTTGCCTTCACTTTCCACATCTTTTCTAGCTCCTCTTTCAGCCCTTGGTATTTCTCGAGCTTTTCGTGTTCCTTCTTCCTGATGTTGCCGTCGCTTGGGA